>MEHQ01000335.1:68557-131200 GCA_008828725.1 Saccharina japonica
CCCCCGCCGGCGGCGCTACCCTGTTGGTGGCGTCGAGTAGTCGCTGCATGCGCGCCACTTCCCTTAGAGCGGCGTCAAGCTTCGCTCTGCTCCGTTGGTGTGATTTCATCGTACCAGGGAGTTTGTCGTAAGACAGGGTGTCAGAACCGCCGAAAAACAACGTCGAGGGAAACAAGACAGGGTAGGAGGAGGTTACAAATTAAAACTACGTAAGGCGGGCAGGTGTAAAAACAAAACAAAGAAGAGAGAAAACGGGGTCACACTCGACTAGAGGTCATATCATACCATGGTACTGGACTAGACGCCGTGTCGGAATGAAAACCAACCTAACGGGTTAGGGTTTTTTGCCAGAAACTGAAGAAAAAAAAAAGAAGCATTTGTTCAGTTTTTTTTTTACTTTTTAGTACACAAAAACGTACGGTGTTGATTTTTTTTTGGGTGTACCTTAAGGTGGACGATCTGATAGATCCTCGTATAGTTTTGTTCCTATGACTTACGTGTTGTTTGGGGGGGGAGGGGGGGGGGGGGGGCTGGTAAGGGGGGTTAACACGCACTGCTGCCGCACCCCGGAGAAGAACCTCTTTGGATGCAACGCGCGGGAACATAAAACAAAAGCGAAAATACAAAGAAAAAAAAACGTGTTATAATCGTACAGCAGCAGAAGAGCACCTCCTTACTTGAGAGGCTACAGTAGTACTAATAGTAGCCTATTTTACCGTCTGGGCGGTCATCGCTCGAGTGTTGGCCCATGCCTGGTATCGTATACCAGGTATGCAACACGCTGCTTCGGCACAGCTGTACACGTATATCGCGACGAGTATTCTTCCTTACCGCTATCGACTATGATGGGTGGATGAAGCAAGCACACCACGAAATAACGCTCTTTTTATAGTCGACAACTCAACCTACACAAAAAAAACACACTATATATATATACCACTACGTAACAACACCAGCATGCATTATACCTCGTATCGTCGGCAGTGTCCATGGGCAGCGGCTTCAAGGAACGCGGCGTCCCTCTAAGGCCCAGCTTCTTCAGGTTGTTGTGCAGCGTCGTATGCGGGATACCCAGCGCCAGCGCAACCGCTCGCTGTGAGGTGCGAGACTCGACGGGGACAGATTTCAGGGCCTCGCGCAGATAGTCGAGATTGATCCCTCGCCTACCAGACCTCCCCTTCCTCCGGCTGGCCAGGTCTACGGCAACGACGCCATTGGCCTTCTGCTCCTCGTGGCGCTTCCACACGGTCGAGATTTGTCGCGGGTTGCAATTGTAGGAGTCCGCCACCCTCTTGAAGTCGCCCCTTACCAAGACGCCCTTGTTGCTGCTGCGGAGGAGCTCTTCGATTGCCTCTCTCCTCTGACCTACTGTCAGATTCACCCGTCTTTTTTTCGGAACCTCCCCTGCTGCAGTAGAAGCAGTGGCAGCGGTAGGAGCACCACTAGCAATAGCACCCATGCTGGTAGCGGCAGCCGTGGCAGAAAGAGCAGCAGCAGCAGCAGCCGTGGCAGGAGGAGCAGGAGCAGCAGCCATGGCAGGAGCAGCAGCAGCGGCAGCAATAGCAGCAGCAACAGCAGCAGTGGCCGCCGCCGCTGCAGCAGCAGGATGGCGAGCAGGAGCAGCAGCAGCAGCAGCGGCCGCGGATCTATCCATAGACGCTGACATTACGACTACAGCTGCTACAGCTGCTGCTGCGGCTGCGTAGGGGAGGTGATATTTCGCCTTCGTTCGGGTTTACTGCAGCTTCTTATAATGATGTGATGCGAGAGCTCTGAAGCGGCTTCCTTGGGTGCGCTGGAAAAAAAAGGTAAAGACAAGTTACAAAACAAACGGACGAAGACATGGTACATTAACCCAAGGGTAAGCGCCAAAAACAGGTACGTACACATGCTCCCTTTGAGTCAAAAACTGATATCATACATACGGGAACCAAGTAGAAAAACACAAGCCACGAGCGGTGGTTCTGGCCATGATATATCACGAACAATACTTGTTTTTGCGCCTGAACAGCAGTGAGCGTGCGGCCTCCTAAATCTGAACAATAACAGGTACCTATGATATATGTTTTGGTGAGGGTATACCAGGTGCATAGGCGCCACGGGCTCCACTCGGACCTGCGGAGGGCCGCCAGGCTTTGGATTTTCGCCACGGCTGGCGCGCCTGAGCAAAAGCAAAATGGTAAGTGTGTTTATTTTGGCGCTTCCCCCCCCCGTTGCTAAGCTTCGAATTCTCGACCATCCACGAGGAAGCAGCACGAAGATAAAAATGAGTTCTGTGAACACCCGGCGGCATTGCCTTTAATACAGACAGTCCATTGATCGGCGCACCAAATTCCTTTGCCGCACAAAAAACTATTAATAGCCCACCTTGACACAGGATGGGGCAGGCTAACTGCCGTCTGCATGTGTCTATGGTGCTGTATACGAGTGCATGCATGTATACATATATCGATGTGGCGGGTCGTGGTTTGGTGATGTGGCGAGGGTGGGATGCTCAGCACTACGACGCACCAAGGCGAAGGTGGTGCCGTTGTTCGTGTACGAGGGGGGGTGGTGCGGAGGGGGAACAGCAGTGTTGGCCTCCGATTAGCTCAAAACCAGGTACAACCAGTTGAAAACTACTGTAGACAAAAGTACGAGACCAATCCAGGTGTTACCCATGGCCCGTTTCAAACCAATGTTTGACAATACTGATGATGCACAACAGGTAGCACGGTGGACCTCGTATAGTAAACAGGATCTACGGTAATAACAAAAACCTATCTATTTACCCATATTTACCAACAATATTTGGTCCTATTTACTCTATTAATAGGTCCCCCGTAACACGATTCATGCATATGATACGTACTGCTGCTGTAGTGCTGTACGTAGTTGTACGAGGTAAGCTGACCCAGCACACAGCAGTACGAGTAGTATAATGCGGGCGCACGAGCAAGAGGTACGGTAAGAAACAAGCCAGGTAAAGGAATAAGAAACCGAGGCTCGCTTTTTGGGGGACGCTCATGCCCATACTTACTTGTACTCTGCTAAAACACCCTACAGCAGTACTGGTATATACGTACCGGTGAGTAATGAAGCTTACGAAGCAGGTACCCTGGACCAGGGACCAGGTATTGCAAGGTCAGAGGTTGCTGCCACTACGTATATCGTACTGGTAGGTAAGGTTTAGGTTTAATTCAGCCTTGCGCAGACTACAGCAGTATGGTGTTGCTCAGAGTGTGATATGTGCTTCTTAGGGCAGGTGCTGCCCAGAGTAGGTGTTGATTACAGCAGGTCTTGCTCAGAGTATTACGTGTCTATTGTTGGCGAGCCCTTACTGCTGTGTTCACATCGTACTATCTGCCCCCCCTCTCCCTGTGCCACCATACTGCTGTACATAAGCTGTGCCGATCTATATACGTATGCATAGCTCGTACTACTGCTGTAGCTGTCAAGGTACGTAGTGCACCTTCTTCGTGTACTGCAGAGGTACGTACTTTTCGTAGAAACGCGCACGACATAACGGCACAAACACAAGGGTTTCGAAGCTACCAACCTTGAGGCAGTTGCGGTGATTTCGCTCACCTCTTGAATTCACAGCTGGTCACCAAGACTGAAACTCCAGGCTCCCCACACAACCCGTGGTCGCAGCCCGGCTTCCCAGCCCATTTCCTGCATTTGGGGCAAATCTGGCCGAAGAGTTTGTATTGGTTGCGATGGCATTTTCATTCCGGGCTAGAATATGCACCAATTCTGCTGATCCGGCCCTGTGACTCCAGACTCAGCAGGCAGCAGCTCGCACCACCCTTCCCTGTACACTAGGCCAGGGACTGGTTTATTGTGCATGGGTGCATTACCTTCGTGGTGGGAAGACTGTTGGGGGCCAGCAAGTGCACTGGGTGTGTCCTTGTCGCGATGAGAGGAGTATCGATATGATACGTACTACCCGAAACTTGTACCCGGTATTTGTTACCGCTCTGTCGTTCGCTTGACACGTCTTCGGCCAGTGCCTGTGCTGTTAGCTTGTCGACTTGACGTCGACAGAGTACCGTGTGGTCTTTCGTCTATCTGATCGCTGGATCGCTAGCATCGTTTGAGGCAGGAAGCCGGCCTCATCAGCCCAACCTCTACAAAGAAGGCCTGCTGGCAAAAGGTGACAGTCCCGTAAAAGGCAAACGGCGAGGCGAGGTTTCAGTGCCTCTACGCGTACCAGGCAGAAGCTGGAGTGGCCGACAGCCGAGAGGCGGGGGGCGAGAGGCGAGAGGCTAGACGAGATGAGCGGATTGTACCCGACGATCAAGTTCAAGTTCGTGCCCCCCCGGCCGATCGACGGCAAGCCGGCACCCTCTGACCATGAGCGACATGAGCGGCGTACGCCACCGGTGGCACAAACTGCGAGTACGAGTACCGGTCCCGGCTGCGCCTCTGCCGCGCCTGTGAAGCGCGCGAAGCACCCAACAACTCGCCAAACTACGCTATCGTGGCAGAAGCCGAGGAAGCTGCAAATGCTCAAAGTAGCAGGGGCGGCGCACAAAACAAGGTTTCATGGAGGTCGATCTTCTCCTCCTTCAGCAACAGCAACAGCAGTAGCAGCACCACCAGCACCAGGACCAGCAGCACCAGCACCACTACCACCTGCAGCAGCAGCAGCAGCAGCAACAACAAGCGCAACCACAACACCACTACCACCATCACCACCACCACCAACGTTGTGCGGCAACGAGCAGCACACCGTGAAGCTCGAAACCCCCTGCTGTTCACGTCTATCTACTCCTCCTGACTGCCGACCCATCACTGAGGCGGGTACTGGCGACGAGGCTTCGACTTTCACGCCGGACACACCAACACCCGGTGGCGGCGGTGGCGGCGACTGCAAGGCGTTCATCATGGCAGCAGAAACACCCGCTCGAGATCGGGCCAGTTCAGACCACCGCTTACTACGACGAGTCGAAAAAACAGGAAGCTTGAGAATCCCAGACACCCAAGAAGGAGCGGTGCAAGAGCTAAGCTCGCAGCCAGAGGCAGATCAAGGGAGGGTTAGAGTTCCGAACCGTTCCAAGGTTGGTGGAGATGTTAACGCACAACACGGGAGGGTTTCAAACCGCTCCACGGGCTGTTGTGGAGGTGCTAGTGCCGGCCAGGGCGGCGGCAGCGGTCCCTCGGGTTTGATAGCGCCACCTCCTCCTCCTCCTCCTCCTCCTCCTCTGGAAGTGGACGGGGGCAGAGAACAGAGCCGAGGGGGTAACGTCAGCGTGGATGCTACGCTATCCGGTTGCGTCGAAGCGCCTAGCAGCAGTGACGGCGGCTCGAGCTCTGGGTCGGCGTCGCCGGACCTTCTCCGCCGGTTTCCGCCAGGAGCGACGGCTGTATCGGAGAACTTGGCGCGGAGTGATGTCGCTGGGAGTTTTGCGGCGGGCCAAGGCCGAGCGGGCAGCAGCGATGGGTCGGATTCTTGGCCCGAGTCTCCAGACCTGCTCGGCGGCTATGCTTGCGAGGAGGGTTCATCTGAGGTGTCGGCGCGAAAGCTTGGAGCTGCGGAGGCGACGGGTGAGCGTTCTGGCTGTTATGTTGGCTGTGGGCAACGTTTGTTGGAGCTGTGAGTCGTGGCATTTTTCTGCCAGGTACCGGTATCATACTATCATACTTTTGTTACTTTCCATCCCCCGGTCTTGTGGTTTGTGTGTTGTGTGTGTGCGTGCCCCTCTCTGTCACGAGAGACATGTGACATATTTCGCACACCGAGGTGGAGACAGAACAAGAAAGAGCGTGTGCAAGTGCTGTAGCACGAGTTGATGTCAGCAGCATATACCGATAACGATACCAAAATACTATATACCGATGAGGTTGACGCTACGCATCTAGCTAGACTAACGCTGCTAGCTGCTATGATACATATTGTGGCGTCTTGTGGCCACTCCATCAGGCCTTGCTTGTCCAAGGGTCGTAGTGATGTGAAAACTGCACGTTCTTGCTGTTGGGGTGCAAAAACATTTTCGTTGTTGGGATGAACAAAAGGGCACCCTAGCCAAGCACAGTATGCTTAATCGCATCGTAGACATGACGAGCTCGTTAGGTGTTTTCCCCTTGCCTCCTTTGTGCCTTACGTACAGTTATCTCAAGCATGATCACCTATAGTACCCCCGAAAAAACTCGAAGACTACTTACTCGTCAGAGAGTGTTACCGAAAGCATATGGGGGTCCGTCCATCTAGAGTCCTTAGCATTCCTTGGCTACTGTAGTCTTGACGCAATCGGCACGTGTTGCCCATGTTATTTGTCTTCGAGCGTGTGTCTTCTCGCTGATGCTCAAACGCGTGTTGATGCTGACACTCATGGTTGTGTTGTCGTCCGGTCGCCTATCTCGTCGTTACGTTGTCTTGTGCTCAAAGGGAACCAAGAAACTAAAGGAGGAGACGGTGGAGAGCTGCAGCAGCAGTTGTCGCGTGCGCGCTCGGGAGGAACAAGCGAAGGACAGAAGCAGTGGCATGCGACAGCGGCAGCCAGGACCACCGCGATAACGCATCAGGGGCGTCCGGGTGGTGTGCCTTGCCGGGAAGACCTGTCGCGTTCTACCACTACTGTAATCGCGAAAGGTGCCACGCCTCTAGCGAAGAACAATATTCAAGGTATGATATTGTGGTCAGTGGTGGTGTGCTTACCGTCATTGCGGGAAAACTTGGCAGTGAACGTAATCGAAAGCTCGGCAATACGCCATGTTTTTGCTTCTTTTTTTTTGTCTGCGCTTGTTCGAAGCGTTGCATTGCTTGCGTGAGCGCCGTTCGCTGGATTTTCACGGCTCGAAAATAAATTGAGCGTGAGCGTCTCTCGTCGTTCTTCTCGGTGCTGACATCTTCCATCCTAATCTTCCCATCGTCATCGTGATCTTCGTCCGCATTCAGGTGCAGGCTCGGCCGCCCTCGAGCCTTCGAAAAAGCGTCCCCGACAGGAGAATTCGCGACCGGTCCCCCGCAGCCCGTACCTAAACGCCAGCATCCCTAGTAGAAGCAGCGCACGAGGTTCGAGTCTACCGGAAACCCAACGGTGCTTTCCGGCGCCAACGGTCATGCTCCGGGACGGCAGGACGATAAAAACGATACGAACGAGTGGGATGGACAAGGACAACAATCCACCCGCGGAGAAGGCGAGGAGCTCAAGTTTGCGGCCAGACGGGGGCAAGCGCGGGACAGCAGTGGTAGCAGGGACACTAGTTCAGGGCGATTCGACTCCGGGGGCTGGAATGTTCCGAGGTGGTGCGGGAGGGGGAGGCTGTACTGGAAGTGAACCAGCGAGAGGGTTCTCAGCGGACCCCCTGCTGGCGGTCTTGCCGCCTGCTGCCGGGCAGCGCAAGGGCGTAGCTGCTGGGGGGAAGGAGCAGGGGGGTTGCGGGTCTGCCGCGCGTGGGTTGTCGGGGTGGGCCCGAACACCCGCCGTGGGAAACGTGGGCGCGAGCGTGAGCAGGAAAAGTGCAGACGGTACCGGGGTCTGTCCGCAGACGGGTGGCACAAGACCTCGGGTTGACACCCTCGCTCCCAAGAGTGGGGGTGGCCGTCCGGTGCAAGAGTCGAAGTGCGTCCCGGCGGTCAACTCCCACGATCTGCAGGGGAAGGGCGTTGGGGGCCGCCGGAGTGCTGCTGCCGGGGTGGCAGATGACCGCGGCTTGATGGACGAACGGAAGCGGTGTAGTTACGCCTCTGGTTTGGAATCCCCTTCTTTAGGACCCGCGGGTGCCTCCGCTACCAAGGGGGAGTCCACGATGCTGCTGGGCGCATCTGATGCTGGACGGAAGGTTGTTTCCGGACGATCTCGAGCTTGCCCGCCGGGTGCTGCGGGCGCCAAAACGCGGTCGTTAGCTCTCCGACGGCCCGCGGCCATCACACCTGCTGCAGCAGTAAAGCCGCCCGCGGCTGTGCACAAGAAGTCTCCAGCTAACCCTGCGCAGAGTCGGCCGCAAGCGCGTGACGGATGCGTGAATGGCGGTGATGTATTGACCGATGCTAGTGCGACCCCGCCGGAAGAGAGGTTTGAGATCGGACGCCGGCACCTGTACAAACACGCGGGAGCAGGGAGGGGTTGGAGGGGGCGCGGGAGGGGGCGGGGAGGCGGAAGGGGTGACCGGCGGGGGTCCGTAGCGCCTGTACCCGCGCAAGGCGCCCTGTTGGGAGGTTGGAGGACGGAGCGGGGGAAGAAGGGAGAACGGAGCAAGCGGTGAGAACGCACCTGGATTCGATTTTTGTGTTTTTAGGAATACCTTTTGGTCACTGCCTGTAGCGTGTGTTGAATAGCGGGCCCTCGCTTGCGACGCTTGCCCTATCAATCTACTTAGGCCATGCGGGAAGTTTCGTTGGGATCTCTGTGCATCTTTGATTGTATGGCGATGCTCCTGCCAGCTCGATGGTTTGCAACGTGACAGCAAAGTTGCCATTTTTACGTAGCGATGCCGTCTTTTTTGGGGATCCCGAAATTATTTTCCTTGTTTTCCTCGAAATCGTGGAACCGTTTTCATCATTTGGTGATTCGGCATCAGCCGGTACTGTGCGTGGTTGGCGGTAAGCGGACCTTCCCACGCCACAAAACAAACGCCACGTATCTTTGTTTCTATTCTATCCACTAACCTCTCTCCCCCCTGTGCATCTTTGACTCAGGTTTTACGTCACACGAGCCGGTCAAAAGCTGACAGGGAAAGAAGCCCACAGGGCAGAGAAAGAGGATAAGCAAGCGGCCAAGAAGGGCCCAGTGGTCATGAGCCGTTCGACCATAATGAGGTGGGGCCAGGCCTCGGCGCGACAGAGGTCGTGTTAAGGTTTTAAAAATATAACCTCTTCGTGTGTATGTAGAGAAGCGGTGCAGACGTGGTGGGGAGAGGTCTTGCTATGCGGGACTTCGCTCCTACTCCCAATAGCAGCCCGAACGAGTATCTGTCATTTTCCCACTTGCAATCTATTGGGGGGGCTGCTGACTGCTGACTGACTTATGATCCTCACCGCTGTAGAGACCGTCTGGCCACCTTATTTTGATCCCCATATTGCCATATTGGCATAATGTCCCCCCCTTCCCCCCCTTGAGTGGGAGTTGCTATCTGACAGGCAGTTGTGCACGCCAGGCTGGCACCTACCGCCTCAGTTTTCAGCTGAAAAAATTACATCTGGTAGGTATTTCGGTATTTCCCAATTCCAGTTCTCGGGATGAAAGCATTTTTCTGATGTTATTTGCGATTTTTTGTGTACTCGTACCCTCTTGTATACGCACGTAGGATGGGGCTGCCACATTCAGTTTTCAAGTACTGTAAGAAACCTGTCGGCATTTCGGTCTTCCCAATTATAATTCTCGGATGACAGCATTTCTGAGGTTTTATTTCCCAATTGTAATTCTCGGATGACAGCATTTCTGAGGTTTTATTTCCCAATTGTAATTCTCGGATGACAGCATTTCTGATGTTTTATTTCCCAATTCCTATTATCGGATGATGGCATTTCTGGTGTATTTAGCGGGTGCTTCTGTACTCCGACCGTGTTGTGTACGGTAAGCAGAATGGGGCGGGGCGCAAGCGCGGAGGCAGGCAAGGATGGCCGCGGCGGGAAGGAGTGCCTTGACGAGGACGCCCTGATGCTGGAGACGTACGGCATTCCTGCTCAGCTCGTCGACTCCTACCGCAAGAGGTGGGCGAGACGCAAAACAGTATAAGTGCAACACACGACTGACATATTATCTACAGACCATACAGATCATGTGCAGATATATCATCTATTAATAGATCATGTAGATCATCTAGATCATCACCTGCCGTTATGAGGTGTTGGGTAAGATCTGTACAGTACAGATATATCCAACCAGGAGACCCGTCCTAGATCATACAAATTATGTATGTACAGCTCCCACGAGGCAACAAGAGCTAGATCATACAGACCATACAGATCATAAACCTATCCGCCCTGAAATATTTAGATCATCTATGAATATTGAGAATGATCTGTATCATCTGTGCAAGGCGCGAAATACAATCACCGTTCGTATCACCATATGTCTTGCTGCACGCTTCCGGGTGGCCATGGCGCACCAGCGTGCTATATATACCGGTATATGCTCAGGGCACAGGGCACAGGGCACAGGGCACAGGGCACAGCAGTGTCGCTTCTACTGTAGTACCAGGTCGCAGTCGAAACGACCGTGCCAAGGTCAAGGTTTCCTTCTGGTGGATTAATCTGTGCGCGATATATTATTGCGCCGGGCTTGAAGGCATTGTATACAAGGCAGTCCTTTATGGATGTTTTTGGGCTGCGTGCATCGTACAGGTTCGCTCGACCGTTGGCACTTTCTAACATTTTTTGCACCCACCCCTCTCCTCATTTTATCGCTCGCTCGCTCGCTCGCGTGGCGTTTTTATTTTTATTTTTATTTCGTTTTTTTTTGGTATTGGTCGTCTTTTCCGGTGCCGGCTGGAATACTTGGTGTGCGTCTATCGGGGGAGCAGGGGGGTTCGGAAGCTGTTTGATTGGCAAGCGCGCTGCCTTCGAGTGGACGACGGCAAGCCCCTCTCTGGTGGAAACCTTGTGTACAGGTGGGGCTGACTCTTACTAGGGGGTTTCATGTGGTTTCTATCCCTCGGCTAACCCTATACTGTAACCCTTGCACTATTACGGTGGGTCATATTTAATACTTACAATGATATAAATACTATTGGTACTCAGAGCCAAAAAAGGTGTAAACTAAGCATAGGGGGGATTAATTCGTACATGGGTTTTGGGGAAAATAGGGCGTATTGCCATAGGGGGGTATAATATCATGCATCTTTTTTTGGGCGAACATTGTTTGTAAGCCCATGGAGGGATTCTTGCGTGGTCTATATGGGAAAATGTGGTGTGTAAACGCACAGGGGGATATCATACATGCTTTTTGGACGAATGTGGCGTGTAAACATAGAGAGATTTGTGCATGGTTTCTTGGGTCCATTGTGGGTTCTGATTATACTATAATATTATAATACTATAATACTATACGTAACACTCGTACTATAATACTGTTTTACTACATAAGCCCCCCCTGAATGCTGTAAATATCATACTGCAAATATCGTATCACTCTCATTCCAAGTAGTACTGCTGTAAACAGTAAACACCCTTCACACTCTAGTTCTAAGTGCTACTGCTGTAAGCATACCGTATCCTGTAATACAATGGTGTTATTTAGAGGGCCTTCTCTAAACAAGGAAGGCACACACACTATTAATAGTACAGAATGGTGGCTGTGGATACTTCTACTGTAGTCGAGACCTTTTCCATAGAGGCATCGCTCGCGTTTTTGCACTCTCCTCGTTGTCGAGAAAATCAGGTTTAGTTTCACAATTGTCCGATGGTGTGTGGGTGCTATCGTTGTCGTTATCTTTATCTTTATCTTGTGCGCGTTATACGGGAAATTCCACTTCAATTGCAAGTATTAATAGTACTGCTGCAAACACCATCTCACTCTTAGTATAAGCACTACTGCTGCAGCCATGATTCATGTCAGGAGGTCTTCAACATCTCACGGGTCGGGTCGGGTTGGGTCGGGACAAGTCAGAAGGTCCTCAAAACCTCACGAGTCAGGCCGGGGTCGGACTAGGTGGCCCGACCCGACCCGACCCGTGAGCAGCCCTGCATAATTCCATAATTCCAAGGGCTACTACTGCTGCTAACATCATGCCACTCTACTGTAGCTCCAATTAGTTTGTCTAGCTTTATTTTTACCCATCCGCCGGAGGATAAAATAAAATAAAATAAAAAATAAAAATTAGTTGTCCCCAAAAACGCGAGTGCAAGTGGCGCAGTCAGTGGCCAAGAAACTTTTTTTTTCAACGCTCATCCCCTTTTCACCGCATCCCACCCCATGGTTGGCAACATCAATGGTTGGCGAATACTACTGTACCACAGCGCACCGACAAGCGGTGGGAAGACTTTGGTGGCGGAGCTTCTGCTCCTGCGCGCCCTCTTGCAGCACAACGGGACCATGGTGCTTTTGGTGGTCCCCTTCATCGCGTTGGCGACGGAAAAGCGAGACTATCTCAGGGACGTCTGGGCTCCTTTGCAGGTTAGGTTTGTCGCTTTTTTGTTGGTAGAAGGGTATTACCAAGGTATATACAGCAGTAACGCTTTGGCCTGGTTTATAAAAACGGAGGAGCCATGCTTCCTTAGAGGGGGTACGATTTAAGAGAGCGCCATAAGAGAGAAACGCCTATTTAGCCCCTGTGGAACCCCTCGATAGCGACCAAAAAAACAACAATGATAGCTTTGGTGTTTCAGTCGTCTATATCCGAGTAGCGTAAGCGTGAGTGCCCAGCAGTAGTAATGTTGCGCCCGCGCTGTACGACTCTTTGTGTTATCTGCCAATCAAGTAGTGGCCGTCGCTGTAATCGCCATTTTGTATCTTCCATGTTAATCAAGTCCCAACAGAGGTAAAATAGCTTGGCACGGGCATACTAAAAGCTATATAATGCATACCTATTCCGGTTTAAGATAAATAGGTCTACTACCGTAGGCCTGGCACACCCCTCTCTTAAATCGTGGGCTGACACTCCCCCTCCCCCTGTACCTCACGTTTCTCGAGTTTATGGCGTGAGGAGCTCTATACCCCACCCCGAACTCGATTTGATGGTCTCATGGTCTCATGGTCTCATGATCTCATGATCTCGTGATATGGTCATTTCATCATTTTATGAGTTGATGACTTGATGACTTGATGATTTGGTGATTTGATTATTTGATAGTTTTAAGAGTTGATGAGTTGATGATTTGTTTATTTGTTTAGGAACGTTGTAGGCGCCACCGAATGAACACATACACATGGTACATCTCGAAGCCTAGGCTAATCATAAACACATGTTGCATCAGTGCTGATCAGGACTACCTGGCATCATCCCCGTTTGATAGTATATTGGCGTCAGACTCCAAGTGAGGATTGTAATCTATTCATCGGCCAGAGCGGTAAAACACGCGTGGTATTGCAAAATGTTACGAAGTATTAAATAGGACACTTCCTATTGTCAATATTAGTCAGAGAGACATTAACCTATATACCAGTATGTAATTACGTCAGACAGTAGCCTATTGCTAGTAAGACAATAGTCTATTCATAGTCAGTCAGACGAGGTTGGGACCAAAAGCGCCCCCTCTATCAATAGTACGACACTGTGGCAATACGCATGCTGGACGTTCGTCTTCAAGAAAATAATGTGTTATCATTGGATGACAATACGTATATACACGTACACGTGCTGGACATATATATATATATAATATATATTACGTATAGACGTGTTCGAGGAAAGGGGCGACAGTCGCTGCCTTGCGGAGCAGAGGAACAGTGACTGACAATCGAAAGTCGCAGCCACCGCATGATAGTTTGACGATGCTGTATTAGGAGCACTGTAATACAATATAAGGCATACAGTGGGTACCCCGATTTAAGAGCACCCCGTGACAACCTTAAGCCAAAACAGGCGCTCTTAACTGTACACTGCTCTTATCCGTAGAGGGCAATATATAGTTTTTAGTATAGGCGGGACATGCCGATTTGTCCGCTCTTAAATCCCGAATGCTCTTATCTTCAACACTCTTAAATCGGGGTACCCACTGTACGGTAGTGTAAAGAATAAACGTTCATCGTATACTGGTGATAGGATGGAAATATATGTTCTGGGCGTCGTTTCCAAGAAAATAACGTCAAGGTGGCTCAGCACATGTCCCCTTCCTATCATTTCGTCCATGTTGTCCATTTTGCAGGGCTCGTGACTCACAGCCCTATAAACCATTTTGCGTGTGGCCTGTGTGTCCGTGGGCCGTTCCGCGGACCGTTTCGCGGACCGTTCCGTGTGATTTTTCCGTTGGCAGCTCAACGTTCAAGCGTTTCACGGGTCGGAGGGAGGGGATGCCGGGGCAGAGGAAGGCGTTAATGTCGCCGTGTGCACCATGGAGAAGGCCAACTCTATCGTCAACAGGCTGGCCGAGGAGGGCAGGCTAGAAGTGAGGTTCAGTCTCTAATATTTCAATGTAAAGTCGAGTCGACCAAAAAAAGAAAGTGGTGCTGAGCCCTTCTCGCGATGTAAAAGTGCAAAGCACGCACCGTATACTATATTATAGTGGCAGTGGGGAGGGAGGTGGAGAGCCTACTATCATATGTGACCCTTATCCTTATCAGATCTCAGTTACCACTATTACGGGGGACCATGGTAAACACTAGTAATACTACAGTAGTAATACTAGTAATACTAGTAAATAGGACCAAATATTGTTGTTACGGGGGGCCATAGTTAACACTAGTAAACAGGACCAAATATGGTTAGTAAACATTGTAAATATATAGTTTTTTTTGTCTATCGTAGGTCCTATTTACTAGTGTTTACTATGCTCCCCTGTAATAGTAAAGATGGGTAAATCTATAGGTTTTTTGTGTAACGTAGGTCCCTATTTAGTCCTATTTACTAGTGTTTACTAGTGTTTACTAGTGTTTACTAGTGTTTACTAGTGTTTACTAGTGTTTACTAGTGTTTACTAGTGTTTACTAGTGTTTACTAGTGTTTACTAGTGTTTACTAGTGTTTACTAGTGTTTACTAGTGTTTACTAGTGTTTACTAGTGTTTACTAGTGTTTACTAGTGTTTACTAGTGTTTACTAGTGTTTACTAGTGTTTACTAGTGTTTACTAGTGTTTACTAGTGTTTACTAGTGTTTACTAGTGTTTACTAGTGTTTACTAGTGTTTACTAGTGTTTACTAGTGTTTACTAGTGTTTACTAGTGTTTACTAGTGTTTACTAGTGTTTACTAGTGTTTACTAGTGTTTACTAGTGTTTACTAGTGTTTACTAGTGTTTACTAGTGTTTACTAGTGTTTACTAGTGTTTACTAGTGTTTACTAGTGTTTACTAGTGTTTACTAGTGTTTACTAGTGTTTACTAGTGTTTACTAGTGTTTACTAGTGTTTACTAGTGTTTACTAGTGTTTACTAGTGTTTACTAGTGTTTACTAGTGTTTACTAGTGTTTACTAGTGTTTACTAGTGTTTACTAGTGTTTACTAGTGTTTACTAGTGTTTACTAGTGTTTACTAGTGTTTACTAGTGTTTACTAGTGTTTACTAGTGTTTACTAGTGTTTACTAGTGTTTACTAGTGTTTACTAGTGTTTACTAGTGTTTACTAGTGTTTACTAGTGTTTACTAGTGTTTACTATGGCCCCCCGGAATAGGAGCGAGAGAGAAAGAAAGGGCGGAGATCAAAAGTGGGATGAAATAATCGGTCAGCTCATCCATTTTTTCAATGTTTTATTTGTCGTATGCGGTTTTTGTTGATGCCAGTGTTGGGAGATTTGTCTCCCGAAATCGATGGCGGGTCGATTTGTTGAAAAGGTCGGCAGATGAAAATCCCGATCTCCCATATTTTTAGGAACGATCTTTGGAAAATGGTCACGATCTCGATTCTCGCAGAACCCAACCTATATTTGATGTTGATCCTGCCACAGCAGAGACAGTAGTTATATAATAGTGTAGGATAGGATCATTGTTGTGGCGGAAACATTTATTGAAACTTGTGTAGACAATTGTAGGATCATTTTATGGGTGGACAATTGTTTTATTTTTATTTTTTAAGTTCGGAATATTAGTTTTACCGGTGGACAAAACACATTAATGTGTTGTTATTAGTGTAGTTTTTTTTTCCGGTGGTACAATGGTTAAGGGTCGGCCACTTTGTCCGCATATTATGCTGTTTTTTTATTTCTTGGGGGGATAGACTACGCTGTTATTTTCTGGTCCTGATTTTTAATTTTCTGACTGTGTTTTGTTCAGGCTCTGTCAGCGGTTGTGGTGGATGAGATGCATCTCATCGGCGACGGACAGAGAGGCTTTCTGCTTGAGCTCATGCTTACCAAGCTGAGGATGATGTGTCCCATCAAAGTTCAGGTAAACATTAAATGAAGCAGAGTAAAGCATTAAACTCTTGAAATGAACCAGCAAGCACTGTGTCGTGTTGGCTCTTGTTTGTTGAGCGCGGCTCGCACGATGATTGGTCAGGCCTGACAGTGCGTTGGCCAATAGCTTCTGATGTCACTAAGTTTCAAGCTGCGTTGGTCAATAGCTGCTCTAGTTGAGCTTTACGCTGCGTTGGCCAATGGCTGTTGTAGCTGAGCTCCACGCAGAGCGGCGATTGGATGTTTTCTCTGTCGATAGTACTGCACTACGAAGCCGTTCCTGTTTTGTCGCAAGGTTTTTGCCAAGATTGGCGGTATCTCTTGTATTTGGTTGGCGGTATCCCCTGTGTTGGTACGCGGTCGTTGCCGAGGTTGTGTGGCGCATTTACCAACAGATGCGCGGGTTGAACTGGCGTTCGGCTGACCAAACTAGCGTGCGGCATTTTGAAGCCGTCTTGTTCTGATCCTGTGTTTGCGCAACTCCGCGTTGAGGGTGGGTTTCCAGCATGTGTTGTGCACTGCTGGATGTTGAATACGAGATCGCAGCAGTAGTTACGATATTTCCAATCTCAACACCGTGCAGTAGCAGCTACTGTTAGCACCTGGAATCACTTTTTTTTAGACGTAAAATTCGCCATTTTTCTGTCCGGGGATCTTCAAACTGGAAAAAAGAAACTTTCACGATCAGCCAATCAGCAATGAGGGAAAAACTCNCGGAATAGGAGCGAGAGAGAAAGAAAGGGCGGAGATCAAAAGTGGGATGAAATAATCGGTCAGCTCATCCATTTTTTCAATGTTTTATTTGTCGTATGCGGTTTTTGTTGATGCCAGTGTTGGGAGATTTGTCTCCCGAAATCGATGGCGGGTCGATTTGTTGAAAAGGTCGGCAGATGAAAATCCCGATCTCCCATATTTTTAGGAACGATCTTTGGAAAATGGTCACGATCTCGATTCTCGCAAAACCCCACCTATATTTGACGTTGATGCTGCCACAACAGAGACAGTAGTTATTTAATAATGTAGGATCTGGTTGTGGTGGAAACATGTACTGGAATTTGTGTGGGATAATTTTATCGTCGGATTTTGTTTTTTTTAAGTGTAGAATACTATTTTTATCGGCGGACGAAACACTTATGTGTTGTTATTAGTGTAGAATATTTGTTTTTCCGGTGGTACAAGGGTTAAGGGTCGGTCACTTTGTCGGCAATTTACGCTATTTTTTTCTTTCTTGTGGGGATAGACTACGCTGTTATTTTCTGTTGCTGATTTTTAGTTTTCTGACGGTGTTTTGGTCAGGCTCTGTCGGCGGTTGTGGTGGATGAGATGCATCTCATCGGCGATGGGCAGAGAGGCTTTCTGCTAGAGCTCATGCTTACCAAGCTGAGGATGATGTGTCCCGTCAAAGTTCAGGTACGATCAGTGAAGTCAACGTTAAACAGTAAAATGTACTGGTACACAACAAGCACGGTGTCGTGTTGGCTCTTGTTTGTGGAGCGCGGCTCGTACGATGATTGGTCAGGCCTGACAGTGCGTTGGCCAATAGCTGCTGCTGTCGCTGAGTTTTGAGCGTTGGCCAGTAGCTGCTGTAGCTGAGCTTCACGCTGCGTTGGCCAACGGCTGTTGTAGCTGAGCTTCATGCAGAGCGGCGATTGGATGTTTTGTCTGTCGATAGTACTGCACTACGAAGCCATTCCTGTTTCGTCGCAAGGCTTTTGCCAATATTGACAGTACCTCTTATATTTGATCGACCCGCCTTGCATGTTGGCACGCGGCCTATGCCAAGGCTGTGTGGCGCATTTGTCAACAGGTGCGTGGGTTGAATTGGCGTTTCGCTGATAAAACTAGCGTGCGACATTTTGAGATCGTCTTGCTCTGATCCTGCGTTTGCGCAACTCCGCGTTGAGGGTGGGTTTTCAGCATGTGTTGTGCACTGCTGCATGTTGAATACGAGATCGCAGCAGTAGTTACGATATTTCCACCCTCAACACCGTGCAGTAGCAGCTACTGTAGTACAGCAGTAACATCTACTGCAAGTACAGTAGTGACTGTTCACGGTTCAGCAAGGTTCAGCAGTAGACCCTCCTTGATCGCCGCAGTCTGTGATTTCTGCTTTTAACCCGAAAGCAGACGCAAACACAAACGGACTTTTATTATAAGGTCGCTTCGAACGAACACAGAAATGCGACGAACCCTAAAAAACAAAAGGACGGGGAGAGGGGGGGGAGTGTCTACGTTCGCGAATCGTGTTGTTTTGCCACGAAACGTGACAACGAAGAGTTACGAAAACATACCAAGAAAACTAAATGTAACCATTCGTGAAAAAAAAGTGACAAAAGCTAGAAGAAGCTGTTTCGTAACGCCTCTTTACGAAAAACGCATTTCGTAACCATTCGCAAAACGACCCTTCCCCTCGCTGTGTCTCGTTTTTTTTCACCCCCTCTCGCAGCTGGTGTGTCTCAGCGCGACCCTGCCGAACATCGAAGTCATGGCCAAGTGGCTGGAGGCCTCCCTGTATAAAACGCAATTTCGACCTGTGGAACTCCGGCACCGCGTGTGCAAGGGGAGGGTGGTGTACAAGCCCAGCGGAGTAGGTCGTGGTGGCGGGCTGGGGCAAGAGCGATCCGAGAACCAATCCGAGGATCGATTCGAGGGGAAGCTTGTGAAGGTGGGTGGCAGGCGTTTCGACCGAAGGGGAGAGATAGAACGGGGCCCCTGTGGTGGCAGCAGCAGCAGATGTCCACGGTACAGGTCACGCCCACCCCCCTCCCCCCGATGCCTCGATCGTTAGCGCTGTGAAATAGCTGACTATAGGTTGCCGATTATTAGCTTCTAGTCGGGATTAGTTGGCATTAGTTGGCTAGGTAATCCAGTTTGTTGCGTACGGCGATTTGCAGAGTTATGCGTACTTGTAGCGACTGGCACCTGGTATGTTCCATTAGTAACTGCTAAAGTCAGCGATTATAGTTGTTGTACTTCGCATTTGGCCACGCTATTGACTAAGTCGTCAATTCCAGGCAAGCCACAGCTCTATCGATCGCGTCTTACCGTACCTCCGACTGATACCTCCATTTCGAGTGTTCAAGTGATATTGGATTGCAGTACGTATGAGGTATGGATATGCTCTCCGCGTTGTCGGTTGGCAAACGAAGCAATTGTAAAGTATACAGCAGTAGCTGCTTTTTTCCTGGTGCCCTGCGAGGCTGATGGTATACTAACTACACTTTTTCTTTGTTATCGCGGTGTTTTGATCAACTTCTTGGAAATTCGTAGAACACCCGATGGGTGGAAATGTGCAACGTGAAGAATCCACGCGTTGCTCAATGGCAACCGGAACGATAACATCAAATATTACGTATCAAGACGATAGAGGTGTAAGGTGTACCTTTTTTTGGCTGAAACGTTTTCGGAATGACTGGGGCCTCTCCTCAACCCAAAATTGTCGGAATTTCATTATTTTTTGTGTTGCAGAATGTTTCATTTTATGCTTACTAGGCGGTGGGATTGTTCATCGTGTACCATTTTTGTTTTTGGGTGAGGTATAGAGATCCTTCCTTAAGTGATCACTCTCAGAAAAAAAAAAAACATACCTCTATCGTAGCATACGTCTCAACAGATGCCATCAACAGATGCCATCAACAGATGCCATCAACAGATGCCATCAACAGACGCCATCAACAGATGCCATCAACAGAGGCCATCAACAGATGCCATCAACAGATGCCATCAAGAAATATTGTCCTTATAGTTTTCGCCGTTTGTTTGATCGAATTGCTGGGCAGGTGGCAGGAGGTGGCATCCAGAGGGTTGGTAAAACGAGTCCTGGTACAGACCCAGACGGGGTGGTCGACCTTGTCAAGGTGAGAAAGGCATATATTTACAGTAGGTGTTGGAAACATCGCGTTTTTTGTATCAGTTGTTGCGCTTGCCGGCTCTGAGAAAATGTTTTTTTTTTCTCTTTTTTTTTGTGAGGTAAGCGTACTGGATTAAGTGATAACACCAGCCGCTGACGAAAAAACAACCAACGGAAGGCGTTTATTTTATTTTCCCACCGTCGGGCAGAGCTGTCTACTGATAGATCATCTAGATCATCTAGATCATCTAGATCATCTACAGTAGATAATATAGGTCATCTAGACCATCTAGATCCTACATTTGCCGTTATGAGATGTTATGCAAGAGCTGTATCATACAGATCCCACGTACCCTTTAAAACATGTGCGTAAGTAAGAGCCGTGTCAAGCAGGTCCCACCTACAGTAGATTCATTTCTATGAGGGATCTGTCTGCCCCAAATATCTAGATAGTATAATGGGGATCCCCTATAAAACAATCCTAACCCTGATCGCCAGGGAAAATTCTCGGAAATTTACTATGTAATGTACTGGTAGGAGTTCGTGTAGACTATCAACCATTGCGTCGAAGTTATTAATACGCCAAGTCGTGTAACACTACTGGTGCATCCTGCCGTCCTCGACCGCTTGGGAAAATTCTCGGAAAATTACGATGTAATTAGGAGTTACAGTACTGTAGTGTAGACTATCAACCATTGCGTCAAAGCTATTACTACGCCAAATCGTGAACACTACTGGTGCATCCTGCCGTTCCCGACCGTCTGGGAAACTTATCGGAAAATTACGAAGTAGTTAGGAGTTAGTGTAGACTATCATCAACCATTGTGTCGAAGCTCATGAAAAGGCCAAGTCGTGAACATTATTGGTGCATATTTTTGCCGTCCCCGATCGCCTGGGAATATTCCCGGAAAATTCGAATGCAACTAGGATTTAGTGTAGACTATCAGACAGTGTGTCCAATCTATTTATAGGCCACGTCCTATGCACGACGGGTGCATCCTGCCGTAACACGCTACTCGCACCCGCGCTGTTTTATAACTGACGATGATCGCGTAATAATAATACGTAATGCCGAACCGAACCGAACCGAACCGAACCGAACCGAAACGAAACGAAACGAAACGAAACGAAACGAAACGAAACGAAACGAAACGAATCGAACCGAACCGAACCGAACCGACGATCTCCCCCACGTGACGATTTGTTTTTTTTGTGGACGAAAAGGATGCCTTGGCGAGAGACATGTCGGTGCTGGTCTTCTGCGCCACGAAAAAGTGGTGCCGAACAACCGCGACCCTTCTCGCGAAGGAGATTTTGTCGGACAGGGCCCGGGCGAAGGCTGCTGCGGCGGCGTCGGCATCAGCATCAGCATCGTCAGCTGCGGCAGCACCAGCATCATCATCGTCAAAATCAGCAGCAGCACCACCAACATCGTCGTCAAAATCATCAGCAGCAACAACAGCAGCAGCACCAACACAATTAGCAGCATCATCATCATCAGCAGCAGCAGCAGCAGCAGCGGCGGCAGCGGCAGCGGCAGCGGCTAGGGCGAAGAAGCGCGGCTCTCCGCCAATCAGCGCCCACGAGAACGGTTCTCGGAAGCGACCGGCGATGGCGACACCAACTGGCAAGCCACACGGGAAGGCGTCCGGCATATGGGATAAGCGCATGGCTTCTAAGCCACCACCATCGGTACCATCGGGACAGCCGTCGTTGAACGGTCAACGCGACGAGCGCAATCAGGGTGCCACCGGGGGCGTGTTTGTTAAAGGTGCCACCGTGGCGACAACGACAGAAGCTCACGGCGCGATAGCTGCTGATGTTGACGGGCTACAGCAGCAGCAGTCTACTGCTGCACAACAGCAGTCTACTGCCGCCCAACAGCAGTCTACTGCCGCACAACAGCAGTCTACTGCCGCACAACAGCAGTCTACTGATGTACAACATCAGTCTACTGATATACAACAGCAATCTACTGCTGTACAACAGCAGTCTACTGCTGTGGTAGATGCGCTGGGGTGTGCGGGGATGGTGAGGAGCGGGGTTAGGCCCACGAGGGCGGGAGTGGCGGCGGCGGCGGGGGGGGTGGTAGAAGGCTGTGTTACTGGCCGTGGCGGAGCACCAGTGGGGGTAACGGCGGCGTCGGCTGTTCGAGCGAGGTTGAGGGAGACGCCGGTTGGGTTGGACGTTGACCTGGCCCATCTGGTGAGATGGTTATTGTTGCTGTTAGTGTTGGTGGTGGTGATTATTGTTGTTGATGGTATTGGTGTTGGTATTGTTGTTGGCGTTGCTATAGGTGGTGAGTGATAGTGGTGAGTGGTGGTGGTGAGTGATGGTGGTGAAACTGTTGTTGTTGTTGTTGTTGTTGTTGCTGCTAGTGTTGTTGATCTAGGCAGGCAGGGAGGGTACACTGAAATCAAAGTATAATACAAACCAACAAACGAACAAGTCGTTAAACGAAGCATATATACCAGGTATCATACACCACGCTGGACGGATTATCCCAGGGACGTTGGCGTACTGTATATATACATATGAAGACCAAATGGTCCTTACTTTTTTTACCTCCAAACTGAAAACGTGGCTGGCGACTTGGACAAGGGCCTGGCCGAGGAAGGACGCCTGTCGGGGCGTCCAAAGGAAAGAAGAAAGGTGCATACCACTCTTGCCACTCTGGACTACCACTTTGGCCGGAAATATAATCACCATTTTATATATACATCAGAGTCCAAAAGCGGCTAATATTTTCGGTCAAAGTGGTGTATTTTAGAAATCCCACAGCGTTTTTTTTTGTTTCCATCCTGGCCTACTTCTGTAGGGTGTCGTTTCTATTTTGGTCGTGTTCCCCTGAACGAACCAACGGTAATTGTTTTATCCGTTCGTTCGCCCGGAAAGAAACGTGCCTCCAAACGAGAAAGAAAAATACAGAACGCCCCGGTGAACAAACCCAGGGATGTTCCGGTGAAACGCTGTCTAGCTCGATTCTTCGGCAGCAGCAACAACAATGTGTATTTTTAGGCTGTTTGTAACTAACTGCATCCGCGCTTGGAGGACGAATAAAAAAAGGTGAAAATACTTGGAATTATACTTCGTATACTGGTAGTTATTTTGTTTTTGTTTGCGGTTGTATTCATAGGTGAGTAAGGGTTATTGACTAAAACAGCACCACTTTGGACCGTTTTGACGTGATGTTGATACCCGAACGCTCCTTACCGCCCCAAGAGTGGTACCAGGTTACTTCACAATTTTCTTACGAAAACGACTGCCTGGTGTTTCCTTGTTGTTTTTTGTTGTTGTTGTTGTGCTGGTGGTGCACCAACGTTTCGGAGACATATTTCGCGGAAATAGTGCGGCATATTTGTTTGCTGTATGGACTGTAAGGGTAAACAGAGTGCCAGGTAGTTCACAATGTTACACACGTCTGACAAATCATCTACAGATCATCCACAGATAGATCATATAGATAATCTAGATATTATCCTACCGTTCTATGTATGTTGTGCGGGATCTGTGCAGTACAGATCCAAGGCAGGAAACACGTCCTAGATCGTGCAGAATATACAATATACGGCTCCCACCCGGCTCATATGGTGCAGATCACTCAGATCATCAGCCCTGAATAAACTAGTGGAGTTAATAGAATGTATGGTCTAGATCATGATATACCTCATGTTCTTGCTAAATGGATTCTGCCTTTCCTTGTGTCTTTCGTGCAGGTGGAAGCGGGCGTGGCGTTCCACCATTCCGGCCTGGTGCTGGAAGAGCGAGCCATCCTCGAGGATGCTTTTCGTCAGGGCTCCATCAGGTGACTTTCCGCGCAATTGCTATACGTAGGGAGGGAGGGAGGCACCTCGCTCGATGCTGTCGTGCCGAGCCTCATGGCTCTTTAAATGAGCGGAACATGCCTCGATGGTTGCTACCGCCGTGCCGGCCCTTTGAGCTCATTGGGTGGGCGTATCATGGTTCGCGCGTAGGTCCCAGGCACGGCGCCCGTAAAGCACCTTGCGCAAGTCGTTCGAGTATGTCTCTGGCGCTCTGTTTATTTCTCCGTTGCACATGTACTAATTTGATGTTGAATTGAAATATGCACTACTACTAATAATATCATTATTGCACTGCACATTATCGGGTGGCAGACGGAATAATAATGATAATAATAGTAATAGCAATAATAATATATAATAATAATAACAACAATAATAACAACAACAGCAACAACAACAGCAACAACAACAACAACAACAACAACAACAACAACAACAACAACAACAACAACAACAACAACAACAAGCAGTCGTACGTCGTACGAGCTGGTTCCAGCGACACCCAAAATATTCCTTCTTCGCACTTTTGCACGCTGGTTTTTGAGAGTTGGAAAACGAAATTTGGCATGGTTGTGCGTGATGACCATATAAAAAAACTGACCGCTGGTCTTTTTTGAGTTTTTTTTTTTTGGTTCTTGAGATACATTTTTCTGTTTTTTCTGATTTTTTCGGCAACTTTAACCCTCCCTAATTCACGAAAAAAACAAAAAATAAAAAAAGACCAGCGGTCAGTTTTTTTATATTGTCATGACGCACAACCATGCCAAATTTCGTTTTCCAACTCTCAAAAACCAAAGTGCAAAAATGATTCCCGTGAAAGTACTCGAAAATTGTTCCCGGTTCATGTTAAAGTCTAGTACTTTGGAAGGCGGTAAATATAACAGCCTTGCATGTTTCGCAGAACAAAATAAATGTCACAAACATCTTCCCCTTGTTGATACGATCATGTCAACACTTCTAGTGTCGAATTATTCGACGTATTGGCCGATTTATGGCCTAAATACGAATTTATATGAATTTTAGTATGGGCAGTTCAACCCCTATACAACAACGCCTCCGCAAGTAATACGAAAAATGTCCATATCTCGCGAACTACAGCTCGTACGCCAAAAATCTCTTCAGCGATGTGTTCCCCTTGTTCATGCGGGCATGTGAATATCTTTAGTATTGAAAATATCAACGTATTCCGGTTTTTATTGCCCGAAGGTGGAATCTCACGCTTGTCGCTGGAACCAGCTCGTACTAAATACTATTACACTGCACATTATCGGGGGCAGAAGGTATGATAATGATTAATATAGTAATAGCATAATGAAATATACAAGGGGCTTCGCCGGCGGCCTGGACGGCCGCCGGTCGCAGCCTTGCGTGATGCCGGAACGTTAGCAGCATTGTAGCGAAGGACGGGGCGGGGGTCAGACGTAATGCCAAGAGTTATACACGTTTTTAGTTAGCAGCAGCGTTGTGTCGAAGGATGGAAATCAGACGTACTGCCAAGAGTTGAGAGCGCTCTGCACACTGCCCACGGAGAGTGGCAACCGTACTCGTAATACATGTGATACTGCTGCTGCTGCTGTACTCATATACGTGTGTGCTCGTATGTATCTTGGTCACAAGCCTGACACATGCGCATTGTATGCTGTACACGGTGTGGGCCTACACACCTACTACGAGTACACATCTTCGAAATTCGAAACAGGCGAACAACGGCGACAACAGCAACAGCAACTGATACATGCTGCGTGTATCTTTGATAGTGGTCATACATATCCAACCCACATACTTGTGATGCTCACTGCTCGTGGTAGGTACTGTTGTAGTACAGCAGTAGTAGTACTGATACATACATGTTGTCGATATATACCCGATGCACGTGTACATCTACGCGCCTCCTATACGTCTGAGAACAAAAAACAAAAACGGTAAAAAACGACAAAAAAACGTGTTTCCCCATCCCCGTTTGCCAATGCCATTTTTTTACGCTGAAACCCTCAACAGCATGCAGCGCGTAGCGCGTAGTCCCCGCTAAAAAGGTGCGATCACAGCTGCTGCTGTACAAATCATAGGAGCTCCGCAACAACATTGACAGTGCATGAGCTGCTAGTCTCTTATCACACGTGCTACTTGCTGTAGACTACATACATACATACGTACACGTATGCGTACAGCAGCAGGAGCTCTCTCTCGGCGAAAAAAATATTGATGGCAGTTCTCGACAAAGCCTGGGTGGCATGTATGTGTTCTCGGGGCGTCTCAGATCTGAGCACACAGCCTCCCGCGCAGGCCTCCACCATGTTGACGGCGGCCGGGAAGCCGACCCCCCCCACGGGTCGGAGGTCAGAGAACACGTACGTGAAAAAACCACGCGAAGATATAGGCGTTGTCGGTGGGCAATGTGCCCAAACGCTCACAGGGCACGATTTTTCGTAGATCTCGTCGTAGATCTCGACGTCGAGGCCTCGCGCGCGCGCTACGGCGCCGAGCGGGCGGATCAGCTAAGCCGGCGGTTGCAGGCGAGGCGGGGGCACGATTCAGCGAAGAAATCGCGCGGAAAGGCGATCAGAGGCTGGAGATATCCGCAGACCTAAGGATGTGCATATGTGATAAGCGAACTAAGATATATAGATTTATACAGATCATAGTGCTAAAAAAAGAGAAATCCCCGCATTGCGCCGGACCGAATGAAATTCAAAATCCATACGAGCGAGTATAAATCCGAACCGCACCGCACCGTACGCGTACGATTCCGACAAATCAAGCACCGTTCGGTTCTTTTTACCACCCCCCTCAATGGTCAAGTGACTAAGGCGAGCAACAAACGAGTACCCCCCCCGCCCCCGCCCACGAAAGGGATATGCGTGGTCAATAGTCAAAAGAAAAAAGCCCCACCACAGCAAGCAGTGAGCGTTTTTTTTTTACGGTTCGGTTCGGTTCCGTTCGTTTTTTACCGGTTATTACCGAACCGCACCGTAAACACATTATACGCCGATATACGACTTTGAACCGCACCGCACCGTGTGTATGAAAATATGAAAACCAAAAACCAAAATCCGCATGGCACTGTACCGCACCGTGTGCCGATACTTCGAGAGAGCACATAAGAGAGCGTGTACAGTAGAACAACAGTCAATCACTCATACTTCGCATGATGGAAGACTAAGACTATATGTTCCAAGTTGACTTTTTTTCACATCAGCCACGATTTCCGGCCGCGGGTCTTTTCTTGCGGTCTCGTCCGCGGGGCAGGCAGGGTCGGGCCAGGAGGTGGTCTAAAACTCACAAGTGGAGTCAGTTCAGGACGGGACGTTTCCGAAATATCACGCCGGCCCGACCGGACCCGACCCGTCCCGACCCGACCCGACCCGACCCGACCCGACCCGACCCGACCCGACCCACTCCGACTCGCGAGGGTTGACCCGACCCGTGAACAGACTTGTATTAATCCTGCTCAACCCAAGTCGCGGCTAAGGCGTGCGGGGTCGTTAGGCACATCATCGCCACCTCGCTTTCCGCTTTTTTTGTTTCTCACTTTTTTTTAATCCTCCGGCGGATTGGTGAACATTACGATAAGCTTAACCCGTTTAGCACTGCACTCCCGTTATGAAATTAGAGTACGTACTCATGTTAGGTGTTTGATGTGTACGTACGCCAGTGCACTACTGAAAAGGGACACTTCCATATACACATGCACATACCTGGTATACCAATATACGTATCGTGTGCCAATTTAGCTTTTCGCTTGTTTCCATGTGCCTAGTCTTAACGACCCCTGTCATCCGTATGCAAGTCCTTCTTACAAACGGTTGTTAGTAGGATGCAGCTCGCCCTTCATTCGACTCGCCCAACACCTCACGGCGTTTCGCGCTTGGTGCTAGCAATGTCTGCCTGGTGGGTGAAAGCCCGACATGCTCCGTCCCGGCATTGTAGGGATGCGAGGGTCTATGGTCATACGACTACGGCCATGCATGAAAATGAACTACACCCTCCCCCCATTACGATTGCCTACCGTTTCTGACAACGTGTATTGCTGTATTGTATGACAGAGTTATCGTGGCTACGTCGACGCTAGCAGCTGGTGTCAACCTTCCGGCACACCGGGTCATCATACGCTCTCCGCAGATAGGCATTGGGGTGCTGGATTCCACAAGGTGAGTTTCATGTGTGTTTCTGGCCAGACAATACGCCAGAGCAATGCCTGCTTGGTGGTGCGTGCTTGCGTAGACGGCAGGGCGGTCCCTGGTTGCTGCTGCTTGCTTTCTTGCTTGCGTGCTTGCCTCCGGCCAAACAGGACGGCAACTGGATGCCTGGTTGATGCTGCTTGGTTGATTGCGTAGACGGCAGAGCAGTGCCGGGTTTTGCTTACTTGCTCGCTCTCTCGCTGGCCCACTTGCTTGCTTGCTTAGACCACAAAGTAAATGCCTGGTTGCTGCTTTGCTTGCTTGTAGTTTCTGTTTTTTTATTGCTTAGGTTCCGAACATGGGAAGATGTTTACGAGGCCTGTTATTGTGTTGTTCCTGTAATTCAAAACACACAAGAGTAGTAAAGTGAAAATAGCAACGTTGTCGTTAGCGAAACACGCTGTTTACGAGACTCAGTGCAGAGTGTATGCGGAATAGACCGACCTATCCAACGCATTGTTTTTTATATATAGTGCAGTGTGTAAAGGGTCAGAAATTGACCGATACCGTAGGACTCCATGGATTTCCATGAGAGGGAATTCCCGTTATATACTCGTAGTGTTGAATATCGAATATTGACTCGATGCCCAAAATATTCGACTATGAAAACCAAAATAGTTCGTAAAGCTTTGTGTAACTGCTGTCGTCAACTTGTGTACCTTGTTGGAAGGTATGAACGATCCCAATCCGACCCGACCAAGCTGTGTGTGTGTGTATTTTTTCCGATGTTGTTTTCTCATGAGTTTAGGGAGCCTTACGGCGGGGTCGGATGCTTCAGGCAACTCGAAAGCGCTGCTCCCTATCGTTTTGCGCCGTCAAAAAAAACAAAATGCATTCGCTAGTAAGTACCTGGTATACAGTTGTGTTTCTTTTTATATTGCTGCTACAAGTATGTCTTCTTACTATGGTGCTATTAGCAGACTACGTACTATATATACCCGGAATAGTCTTTTTTATTGTTATTATTGTCATGCTGCTATTATTATACCTGATAGGTATCACCAGATGGCGGGGCGCTCTGGGCGCGCCGGGGTGTCGAGAGGGCAAGAGGGAGGAAAAACGGCGGAAGGAGTCGACACGGCTTGCGGAGAATCGTTTCTCATTATACCGGTGAGTGCCGGCTTTTCGTTTTAATGTATTTCCTTCTCAACGTATAAACTAAGCCTTCCAGGCAACAACAGAACTTGTGAGAACTGAACCTCTGACAGATGATATAGATCAGATAGATAATTCCTACTGCATGATTTAGACCTTTCAGGGCAGATGTATTTTGCTGATCTGTATGATCTGTATGATCTAGTTTATGTTGCCGGGTGGGAGCCGTATAACCTGCATGATTTAGCTGGCATTTAGATCTGTACTAAACAGATCCTGCACAACATACATATCATAAAGCCCAGGTTAGGATCTAGATGATCTAGCTGATCTAGATAATCTATGTGATTTAGCTGATGTATATGATCTATATGATGTATATTTGTAGATCTAGATGATCTGTATGATCTATCTGTAGATGATCTATATTATATATTTGTAGATGATATGTATGATCTGTAGATGATATATTTGTAGATATATTTGTAGATTACCCACTGTGGATGATCTGTAGATGATCTATCTGTAGATGATGTGTCCGATCTGTGAAACGTTCCGTTGATTTTACATACCGGTGATGCTTTGGGCGACAGTCGACCGTGCTTGTCGGGAGGGGTGGAGAGGGGGGAGGGGGGTGAATTGGGTTCGATGTTCAACCCAGTACCGTTGTGCTGGCAGCTGATACAAAGTCCTGGCTTGTTTGTGTTGTGTTACGCTATTACTGTATATGTCTATATGTCTATATGTCTATATGTCGCTGCTGCTCCCGAGATACCACTGTCCCTTAACTCAGTCTGTCCTTAAACCACTCTGTCCTTAAACAACTCTGTCCCTTAACCACTGCCCTTCGACCACTCTCGCCTTAAATACAAGGAACGTTTGGGTTTTCTCATTCACAACATAACGGTACTAATATTTTCGGTCATAGCGGTAGTTGGTGGCGTGCTCGCTCACTGCCCCGTAACCTCGTGGTATGGTCCGATAATTGCTGAAATTTGTGCTGTTATACCAGGTACGAGGCACGTGCTTGCTACTTTTGCAAAGGCTGTGTAGACTAGACCTTGTTGACCTATTAATAGCTTCGATTAAACGGTTGAAATGTAAGTGACACTAAATAAACCCTAACCGTAGCCCTAACCCCGACCGCTTGTGAAATTTCTCGGAATGTTCTAGAGTGTAGTGAGGAGTTAGTGTGGGCTATCGACCATTTTGTCAACTTTGAGCCAAGTCGTGAACACGACTGATGCCTTTTTTCGGAGGTTCACAGTTGTTTCCTATGTTTTTTTGCCAATGCTTATTTCCTACGCTCGACTTTGTTTTTGCTGAGCCCGCCGCGTCAAGCCCACATTTGTTTTGATCTCCGTCAGTGAATTTTGCGGTGTTTGTTTTTCTGGCGAAGTTCACCCCCCCCCCCCCCCTTGGAATCCACACGGCCACCCGCTCGAACCCAACGCCCTGTACCCTGTGAATGGTCATACAAGCGGCGACCATGAACGGCCACTGCTTAACGACGTACGCGCCGCTGACGGCAACTCCTCTGCAGAACGGAACCCACACGCGCTTGTCCTCGAAGGGCTGTAACTTGACGGTGCTGCCTTTCCCTTTACCAGTCGTTTTCTCCACCTCATCCCACAAAAGGCCTTTTGTGGGTTGAGGTGGGGATAACGACTGGTTTAGGGAAAGGCAGCACCGTCAAGTTACGGCCCTTTGAGGACAAGAGCGTGTGGGTTCCGTTCTGCAGGGGAGCTGCCGTCAGCGGCGCGTACGTCGTAATAATTTATTGGAAAACGGGGGAGTGATACCCCCCCCCCCTCCTCCCCCTAAACAGGCTCCGCCTCGAAAGAGATGCGTGGTCAATGGCCAAATGACTAAGGTAAGCAACAAACGAGTACCGTATGCAGCTCACCCTTCATGCGACTCGCGGCACACCTCACGGCGCTTCGCGCTTGGTGCTAGCAGTGTCTGCCTGGTTGGTGAAAACCCGACATGCTCCGTACCAGCATTGTACGGGTGTGATGGTCTATGGTAATACGACTACGGCCATGCATGAATATCCAGTCCACCCCCGTTTCGCCTGTAACATACCCAACCCCATATCCCCACCACCCCACTTGCACACACACCACCCCCCCACCCCCCCATCCACCTCACCCAGAAAAATGACAAGAAGTTCACGATCCCGGATGCTTCTAAGCTAATTTCCGCTCCCCTTCCCGAGCTCAAGTCGGCCCTGAGGGGGGCCAAAGGCGGCGGGCTGGAGAGAGCTCTGCTTGAGGTGGTGGTCAGCAAGACCGTCAAGAGCAGGGCCGATGCGGCAGAGTGAGTTGGTTTTGTGTTTTATTTCAAGTTGCAGGCCTTTTTTTTGTGTGTTATATTTCAGGGCCTGCTGTGTTGTTCGTACAGTATACCATTAATTTTGTTTTTTTGCTGTTGTGTTTGCCATCTTTCGTCCAGGCTTTTCGTGAGGTACACACTGCACACACGAAATAAATATATTATGCGGCAGGATTACGCATGCGGTGGGATTACGGATGCGGCGGGATTATCCCCTGAGAACCTTTAGCTGTGTCTGCTAACTCCTTCAGGGCCGCTCTTCCTTTTCGGGCCAAATTACTTGAAATTAGAGCTACTGTAGATATATGTTTCTGTAAGTACAGTTTTTTTTTTAATTCCCAAGTATTTCCCCCTTTTTTCTTCCTCCCTCCTATTGATGGTCGTAAGTCAGATCCTAACATGGTAACATGGCAGGCTTTCTTCCCCCTTCCCCACTATGCCACTATGTACGGTTCGTGCCTACATTTTTATCTAGAGAATACTTGAGTTGAGCCCTTTCTTCCCTCGTCGACTCGCGTGGTGCAGCACTGAAAGGGTGAACATTGAACAATTGAGACGTGTAACGGCGTAGTTATGAGGTAGGATACACGCACACTATGTACAGCCGCCGGACACAATGCGAGCGTGAACCTTGATCGATAGAGCGCGAGCGCGCGTACTGCATGCACTGCTGTGTTGAGTATGATGCACACGCTCTATTTCCAAGTAATAGTACGATAGGGTGCAGCGGCCTTAAGAGGGGTGTGCGTCAGGCCTACTAGGTCTCTATGAAACCCGAAGTGCTTTTAGACCGAAACAGGTAGTATTGTAGATGTTAGTATTCCCGTACCAAGTTTTTCGACCTGTCTTGAACAGGTACTTTTCTTAAACAGGTACTTTCCTTAAACATGTACTTTTCTTAAAGCCGTGAGTGACACCCACTTGTAAGGCTGTTTTTCTGTTCCGAGTCTCTGCGTGCGCACAGGGCAGTAGCCGTTCATAGTATACATACCCTCGTTACTTTTATTTCCTCTCGAACCGTACAACGTATTTATACAGCAGTGTCTGATACCATATATACGTACCCAATTAACGCGCAGATGCACAGCTTTTACCTACGTAGCGACCGACCTGAGGTAGTGTATCCTACCCTACTCTAAAATCAAGTTGTTTTACGGGGCCGAAAAAGTGATTTAGAAACTTTACACAGATGCTCCGAGTATACTCGATACTCCGAGTATACTCGGAGTATCGAGTATTTTTCGTACTCCGAGTACTGAGAGTATTAGAGTACTGGTGGCCTAAATACTCGGAGTACTTGGAGTATGAGCAGTACTGAAGGCCCAAATACCCCGAGTACTGGGAGTATGAGCAGTACTTACACTCGGGTACAAGCAGTACTCGGAGTGAAAACATCTAAATTGCTCGGAGTACTCCGAGTATCGAGAGTATTGGACACCGAAATACTGCGAGTACCCAAAGTACCTGAAGTATTTTTTTCTCCAAAATACTCTAATTTTACTCAGAGGTATTGGGAGCATCTGTGAATTTTGGAATGCTATAAACGCCAGTCACATGCTCCCAGAACCTGGGAGGAATGACGTTTAAAATGATGCAAAGATGCTCCTAACGTACTTCACACTCCGAGGTTACTCCGAGTATCGAGTACATTTCGTACTCCGAGTACTTTAGAGTATTGGAGTACTGGCGGCCTGAATACTCGGAGTACTTGGAGTATGAGCAGTACGGAAGCCCCAAATACTCGGAGTACAAGGAGTACCCGCAGTATCGGACCCCGAAATACTCCGAGTACAAGCAGTATCGAGAGTGGTCATACCCGAAATATTCCGAGTACGAGCAGTATCCCGAGTATCGAACCCCGAAATACTCCGAGTACACGAAGTACCTGAAGTATTTTATCTCCAATACTCCTTACTTTACTCCAAGGTACTCGGAGCATCTGTGAAACTTTACTTGTTTTTCACAATATGTTTTACTGTGTAGTATACGAGTGTTCGAGTATGTAGTATGTAGCTGCTGCTTGGTGGTACGCGATCACCTCTATTAATTATTAATAGTTGTTCGTCTCTGTGCGACTACCGTGTAACACCTGTGTGGTAAAATCTAACACATAACACCCCCCCCTTGGAGTTAGAATACAGCAGTATTTGCGACAGCGGGGAGACTGACTGCGTACCTAACCCAACAAATGCGTCTTTTGAAACATGAGTATTTCGTCGAGATCTCTCCGAAGCTACTATTTCGGGGGACGATAGTAAACACTAGTAAATAGAACCAAATATTGTTTGCAAAAATAGGGAAATATATAGGTTTTTGTGTATACCGTAGGCCCTATTTACTATGGTCCCCCGTAATATCAGCTGTCTGTACTACTAGTAGTGTGTGCCCCCCTTGTCTTGGAGATAATCAGCCTGAGACACTCATGCATCCCAGGCGGTGTGTTTTCTTTTTACCAGTTTCCTGCGGAAACCTGCAGTTTGTTATAGCTCCAAGAACTCTCGGATTAGTTAGTTCTACTGCAGGCAAAGGCACGCTCGGCGTCGTGCTACAAAAAAGCCTGCCAGTGCTGTGGTAACCCCCCGCCAGCAACACCTGGACCCGTTGTGAGGTCCTCGTTAATTATTACCACTACGAAACCCCACTGAGATTAATGAGACAGGCTAACCCGAAACTTATGCCCCGATGCTTCCCCTGCAGGGCTAAGTGACATCTCACAACTACTACTGACTGTTACAGGGAGTACCCTATATAAGAGAATAGTACAGTTAAGAGAGGCCAAATCGGCTGGGCCCGCCTACACTAAAGCTATATATTTCCCATTGCTGTGGATAAGAGAGAAGGCTATTAGTAGTTAAGAGAGTTGTTTCCGGCCTGTACCACGCACGTCTCTTAAATCGGGGTACCCACTGCATCTTGACTACAGTATACGGTATATATATACCGGTACAGCAGTGGGACGCTCACTCGAATTCTTGTCTTGGCTTGGCTTGGCTCGGCTTCGCCCGCCCGCATATGGTTTCTCGCTCCCCCCAGGTTTGCGTCGAAAACTCTCTTGGCCGAGCAGATCGAGGGCCAGGACGTTGCGCAGGCGTGCGATAAAGCCATGGAGTTCTTGCTTGAACACAACTTTATCGTCGCCACAGCCTACAGCAATAAGGGGCACGGCGGCAATAAAGGGGCGGGCGACAATATGGGGGAGGGCGGCAATAAAGGGGAGGGCGGCAATAGAGGGGAGGGCGGCAATAAGGGGGAGGACGGCAGTAAGGGAGAAGGCGGCAATAAGGGGGAGGGCGGCAATAAGGGGCAGGGCGGCAATAAGGGGGAGGACGGCAATAAGGGGGAGGGCGGCAATAAAGGGCAGGGCGGCAATAAGGGGGAGGCCGGCAACAAGGGGGAGGGCGGCAATAAGGGGCAGCGCGGCAATAAAGTGCAGGGCGGCAATAAGGGAGAGGGCGGAAGCGAAGACTACGGTGTGGCTCCTACCCAACTTGGACAGGCACGAACGTTTTGTTGTGTTCGTGTGCGTGTGTGTGTTTTTTTGGTTTTGCGTGATTGGCTGGGTTGTCGTTTTTTTTTTTTTTTTCCTTTTCTCATTCCGCTAGATGGAGCAGGCCGTTCGTTTTCGGTACCGAACAACGCCCGATTTTGTGTTTTGTGTTTTGTGTTTTGTGTTTTTTTTTGTTGTTGGCGAAACAGGCGCCATTCCTCTCTCGCTACCATATACACGTAGGTGGACCAAGCGGTTCTTCAGTTTTGGTACGAAGCGACAAACACACCATTTTTGGTTAGTCCCTTCTTTATACTCTATGCTGCTTGCTGCTTGCTCTATGCTCTATGCTGCTTGCTGTAGGTTGGGTTTTCTTTGTTTTTGTCGTTGGCGAAACAGGTGACGTTCCTTTCCCGCTATATACACTACCAGGTATATACAGATGAAGCAACCTGCTCGGGTTTTTTTTGTACGAAAACACATAGGCTTTTTTTTGTATGGCTCATTTTTTTCTTGAATATATTTTCTTGTGTTTTGTTTTGCGATGGCTAAAACAGGCGACTTTCTTTTCGGGTCTTTCCCCCGTAGCCGCGGTGGACGTCCACCGGAGCCTGGACAGGGCCTGCCAGAACCTTGTGGTAGCCACGGAGCTGCACGCCCTCTATCTGCTGACGCCGCTCGATGGGCTCGAGCCTGACTGGGGTCGGTTTCGAGAGGAGTACACCGCTTGGAGGGAGGAGGATCCCGCTCGCATTGTGGGGAAGGCGGTGAGTCGGTGCAGGAGAATGGCGCCCTTCACTTTTGGGGTTGATACTGAGATTGAGATTGCGTGGGGTTGAGATTGAGATTAAGATTGGGATTGATACTGAGGTTGGGGTTGAGATTGGGATTGGGATTCAGATTGAAGTTGACATTGGGATTGATAGTGGGATTGAGATTGAGATTGAGCAAAGCATACACCAATACCTATCGTCCGCCTGTATTGTTTAGTAGTGTTCGTTTTCTTATAGGTGTCCTGTTCTGTTCGCGCCTTTCAGTTGTCGTTTGTTGACGTTTGTTGATGTGTGTTGACATTTGTTGATGTGTGCTGACATTGTTGACATTTGTGGACGGATATTTACGTTGGTTGACGTGACAGGTCGGTATCGAGGAAGGCGTGCTGGTCAACGCGGCGGGACACACAAGCCCCAAGTACGGCAACAGGTACTACGAGTTCCCTCGCGGGTCGACCCGCAGAGTGGACCTGCAGCCCTACCGGAGATTTTTCGGAGCCCTCCTTCTCCAGCAGGTGTCTTAACCCCTTAATAACTGGTCCCACGAATTTGGGGACAGATTACTTGGAATTAGTGTGGAACATTTTTTTCAGTTCTGAATGGGTTAAGCAGACGTTTGGGAGTCGAAAAACGGGACGCAGGTGTTCGAAATTCGATGGACACTGCTTGTATACGATAGGAGAGTACACGTAGGTTTGGTGTTATCTGGAATCCGTGGTTCGATGGACTCGTTTTGGTTGAATTGTTGATACTGAATACGGTTTGTCACGAGAGGCTAAACGGGTGCGGTGGCGCTAGCGGCTTCTTTTAGTGCCACGGAGTTGGCGAGCTGTACCAAGCATGGGCCTATTCGCGGACATTGGTGCCAATAATAGGTATACATGGACAACACTGCTGCCCTATCCTTGTGTATTTTATTGGTATTGATTATGATAGAAGCATTAAATTAATGGTACTACAGTAGCACTCTGGACGGAAATGTAAGTCCCGTTGGGTTAATACTCATCTATACTCCCCATTGCTGACCTATTATTACCTATACCTATCCATACTCACCTGTATCCACCACCTCTACCTATCGATACCTATATATGTATGTCGCGCGTGGGGTCACACACCTCCCTTAACATGCGCGGTCGAAATATTTCAATATCACACGCACTTTGCAAACATGAGTTTTTACGAAATGCTCGTTCTCACACGTACATAGCTGAAGCGTATTTTTAAAGTTTTCTGATCACACACAGCTTGCATGCAAAAATGAGTTCCGACAAAACCCTCGATCTGATAGCAACGGCGTCTTGTTTTTTTTAAGTTTTATAATCAACACTCGGATTGCAAAGATAGGTTTGGTCGAAAACCTGGATCTTCACAGCTGATGTTTTCTATATTTTATTTGAATACATTTATTATAAATACGTCAGCTGTGACTTCGACCGATTGAATAGTTGATTCTCAACTTTGCGAGCTGCGTAGAATGTTTGTTCTATGTGTAATTTGTAGTATTTCGTGTAGGATTCGTGATGTATTAGGTACTCTAGTAGTTACTACTCAGTTTTATAGTATATTTTTATTAAACTATGATATTAATTATTGTCTGCGGATGAGCAGGCGGTGGAAGAAGTGCCGATTCGGAACATGGTGGCGCGACTGGGCATCGAGAGAGGGACTCTGCAGGCTCTCCAGAAGGAAGCCTCCGTGTTCTGCGGCATGGTGGTGTGCTTCTGCCGACACCTGCAGTGGCACGAGCTGGCCAATGTGCTCTACTCCTTTCAGGTGATTGGTTGATCGAAAGGGGCTCGGCTGTCGGCTTAACAGGTCTCTATGCCTCTCTGTTTAGTTATATATAGGGCATCCCTAATGAACAACGAACGCTAAAAAAATCGCGATTCATGACACGCGAAATGGTTCATTTTTTCGCAAATAGGCGTCGTGTGCCGATTGTTTTGTTTTTGTTTTTTTTGTTTTCGTTTTTTGTTTTCTCGTTTTTATTTTTGTATAAGAGGTGGAGGATTCCATAAAAACTCATGCTTTTGGCAAGCTGCGTGTGAATAGTTCGATCGCAGGTTCAACGGTGGCGTCTGCCTATGTCCTCGTTCTCTCCGTTCTGTTTTCGTGAATCGATCGTCGCATAGAATGTACATACAAGTAGTAGAATGAGGAGACATTACGACACGCCGCGGTTGTGGATGAGACAGGGTCACGGGTCTCGGGGCATACATTAATGTTATAATCGATACCTGATGTCACTTAACAAACCTTTAAAAGGTACCAATCTGGCATGGAACCTAAGGACACTTTGTAAATTTCTATATGAGTATGTTATCAAAACGGTCCTTATATTTGGGGACATAATGGTATTGTAAACACTGGTTTGGACAAGGTTGAGTTTCTTGTACTATGATATAGTGTGAGGTAGGGTGTGGTTTATATTATACTATATAATGCATACCTGGTATAGATATGCGTAAATACTTCAAGTACATATATGCATAGTTTCACTTTGCCAGTAGACTGTCTTTTCCACGCACGCGCCACAACACGCGCCTTTCTAAGCACGCCCACCCCCTTTTCAACCGCAAACGCCCCCCTCCCCCTCCCCCCTTACGACCATACGACTACGGCCATGCACGACATGAGTACACCCCTCACCCCCCCCCATCGCCCTCCTCTCTCTATTTCTCTCTTTCTCTGTCTTTTCCCCTCTATCTCTCTCGGCGACACGACTCCTCGCAGGACCGGCTCGGGTACAGCGCGAAGCCCGAGCTGCTGCCCCTGGTCCGCCTCAGCCGCGACCTGCCCCCCTTCCGAGCCAGAGCCCTCCTGGAGGCTGGGTATCCCTCCCCTCTGCACCTCGCCGCCGCCAATGCTGCGCACGTCGCTGAGGTGTTGCTGCGTTGCGTGCCCTTCCGCAGCGCTGGGTGGGAGGAGTCGGCGGTGAGTGCGGGGAGGGAGGGAGGGAGGGAGGGAGGGGGGGAGGGAGAGAGGCAGTCGTGGGGTGGATAGGGCCGCGGCGCGGTTGTCAGTTCTGCTTTGTCGCGAAGGGTAGCAAGGATGGGTACACTGTTGTTAATAAATGTGCTTGAATATCTTGTCGAAATTTTCGATATATTGATATATCGAACTTCGATAACATCGATAAATCGAACCATCGAACTTCACTGTATCGACATATCGAAATATCGAATTTCGATGTATCGAAATATCGGAAATCGATATATCGAAATATCGAAATCCGATAATCGAAATATCGAAATATCGAAATTAGATATATATAAATATCGGAAATCGATATTTTTCGTATTGACGGCGCTTATCGATATCGAATCGAACTCAATTATCGTTCGATGTCCATCACTATGACAGACAGCCAGCAGCACCATAGTTCTCGGAGCGTTGGGTTGTTTCAAGCCGGCTGCTTGTCGTTCGGTTTGGCCCAGCTTGTGGCACTCCAGGCAGTCCCAGTACGTGTGTGTCGACACCAGGCCTCGTCTTATTTTTGTAACAGGGCTAACGACGGGTTTAGCGGGCTTTCTTATTGTTCGACTTAGCCGAGGTTGTGGAAACTCAGGCAGCGTCAGTAGTTGATCTAGATTATCTATCTGTACATGATATATCTGTAGGTGATCTATCTGTAGATGATCTAATATATTGTCAGAGGTGTGTGTTGTTTTTTTCGCTTTGATCGTTTTCAACTCCAATTAATAACACCAAGCGGTTTTCCCCAGAAGCATGAACTGGCCTTGAGAGGTGAAATTCCATTTTTTTTGTCGGGAGGCTGATATGATCACCTCTGACCCCACCCGCGTCCTCGTGGTCTTGCTTTTACTTGCTTGCTTGCGACCCTTCGTTCCTTGGGGGTTCATGTGTACGAATCGTGTGAATTAACAGGAGCGGTATCGGTCGACGCAGGCTAGGCGTCTGGCGGAGAACGTGATACGCCTGGCGAATGCTGAGATTCTTCGCCAACTCCGTTCCCAGCTGCGTGCCAGCGCTGTCGCAGGCGGGACCCCGCCTGTTGCGGCAGGAGGCCCTTCTCTCGCCGCTGCCACCGACAGGGTTAAGAAGGATGAATGAACAGTGATATATATAAGTCTATGGTACGAAAATGTTAGGAACCATTTTGGGTCTTCCATGTTAGTGCCAAAACTGTCCTCTTATATTTGCGGACGTAATGTACTGCTGTGCTGGTATATATTGCGCCTGTGTCTGCGCGGGGAGTGAGTGGCTTTGACGAAAGGCACTACGAGTACCGTACCTACGGAGTATTTGTAGTCTGTTTATTTGGTTTTGTGGTGCTGTTGCCGGCGACGAGGCGAGCGTGATGATGTGTGTATGTATGTATGTATGTATGGTTCCGAGTATTTTGATGAGAGCCGAATTTGAAAATGATGCATTTCATGCCTTGCATTTTTGTGGTTGTGGTTGTGGTTGTTGTTGTTGTTGTTTTCTTTTTAGACCGGGTAAACTTGGCCGTCGGTAGACGCGTAACGCCATCTTAGCTCGAATGAGGAAACCTTGTAGTGTTTGTACTGCTTATACTGCTTGTAGGGTATTGTCAATGCTGACGCTGATGCTCTCATTTGATATGTTTTGCTTGCCGTCACACAGATGTCTATATGATGATACGAGCATGGCAGGTGCATCAGGAGGACGAGTGACCCCTTGCTTTTCTTCCCGATAATCTATGAATAGCCCGCCGTTGAGATAACACCCAATATACGCCATTGCGGGTGGGGGGAAAGTGGATCGTTGTAAACATGAGATCTGGTGGTCTGGTGTATGCATCATTGCATCATGGTTAGTCGTGCCCAACGATGGTGATGCCTTAACTTGTTAGGGTACTTGCCGTACCTTCGAGTTTTGAATTGTGTGCTTATACGTCTAAAAGTCTAAAAGACCTCACCCTTGAGATCGAAAGTTTCGTCGAAATATCAAGCCAATAGTAGTGTAGTGTAGTGTAGGCATAATACCTGGTAGACATCATGCATGAAAGCGCTTTTCGCTGTACATCGGCAGTCCTTCCTTGGTCATGTACGTCGACGCACTGTCTCTTTGTGCCCGTGGTTGATTCCAACATGTCTGTGATCTGTGTGCTCCTGTAGTGGGACAGACGCATGCTGCGGTACGAGAGGTGCACCATTTTAATAAGGTTTTGCCTTCTGAGGGTGGTCGATTGAGGAGCTCTATACTAATAGTAAGTAATTCCTACGTAAAACCAAAATTGATTTCGGAGGGAAATAAAAGTGCTACGAGCGTATACATATGCCCGATGAACAATCCCATGTTACAAAGAGAAAAATGCAACACAAGAACGAAAGACTGACGATTTTGGGTTAACGAGCGAAAGACCGACGATCAAATCCAGAAATTATTTCAGCTAAAAAAGTGCTGCCTCTGTCATAAATATCCTAGCACGCGTCTTTGGGCAGTGAATGTTATTTCATACAGGTAGGTGAAAACTCTCAATGTTCCTTGTGCATCGCTTCACTCTGAAGGAAGCATCCCCTCTTCCCGTTTTTCACGGTGGTGGTGCGAAAACCACTCCATCATCAGACAGTACAGCGGTAGATGCAAGTTCGACTACAGTAATTGTTTCGACCCTCCCATTTTTTTGCAAGCCGCTTGATACTTCGGTGTTTGTTTTCGGGCGTGTTTTCGTCTGACACGCTCATGTTAGCATACAGTACGATAGATACTAATCAGATCCAAATATGGTTTGTAAAACATGGAAGGCGGGATAATTTTGTTTTTGGGCCATGGTGCGCTCTGAGTATTGCAACATTCTGCAGCACAGGACACCTAATAAGAAACAGGAAGTCTGGTCCAGAGGCTGGATTTCTTATTTGAGAGAGGATGCTTTCTTCACTAATTTCAAGATAAAGACTCCCGAATTTCTTATTTTTTTCTAAACCTCAGCCTGAATTTCTTGTTAGCCTGTTTCTTATCAGGTGTCCTACACTGCTGCACTGCACTGCACTGCATATTATATGGCCCCCCGTAACATCGGGAACCAGAGATTCGTACACATCGGGTATGCCTGAAACTATTCATACCTAAAGCTGCGCCTAACCGACTGCACGTCATCATCGGCGGGCGGTCGATCGAGCCATCATCTGAGAAGATTATTCGCCGATGGCAACGTGCAATCACAAGCGCACATAAACGGGGCATCCTACCGGCGGTGTACAAGGCCGACGCCATGATACGGCGGAATTGCTTACCACCATGTCCTCGACAGGTTTTCCAGCTTATTCCTCCACTCAAGAAAGCCTAAGCCTTTCGAGGCCTTGACCCTTTTTTTTACGAGTACAGACCGACGGGCCAAAATCGCGCCAGAGAGGTAAGGAAAGCGTGCGTGTGTCTGCCCTGGTCGACGGAAGAATCCGCCATTTATTTTACAGTACTTCCACTTACGTACGTACTACTGTACCGGTAGTATGCAGTCCGAATAAAGTGCCCCCTAAAAATAACGAGGATGGCCGACCGTGTACCGCCAGAGATATATACCACTCGGTCCAGAACTATAAGGAGATAAGGAGCGTTTGTACGTTCATATTTTTTCCAGACAGTCCTTACTTTTCGGGACAGAGCGGACAGAGTGTTACTTGTACACCAACTGCCACATTTTTGGGTACTACCGCAGCAGTCAGTGTACGTGTACTTGTACTTGGTATTGCTGTGTTCATTTTTTCGCAGTACGTAGCCAAAGGTCGTCGTACGAGTACTGATTGCTGTGCGCAGTAAATCACCAAACCTCAACATATAGAATGGAAAACGAAGTGCATACCCAGTGCCCAAGCAAGAAGAGACGAACGAACAGGCTGACCTTTCAACGATCCCCTATCCTTATAGAACTGCATGATCTACTACTGTAGATATCCCCCCTGCTGGGCCGACACATTCATTCCTGATCTGTTCGAGTATACGTACGAGTATATATGATCTACGTTGTAAGTAGATAGATACAGATTTATAACTGCTGTAGCTCATGTTGCTGTGTAGGAGCCGTATAATCTCACTGCATGATCTACGGCCAGAAGCCACATGTTTCCTGGGTTGGATCTGTACTACTGTACAGTACAGTACAAACCAGTACTGCTGTAGATAGAGAGCGAACAAAATCTCATAACGGCAGGTTAAGATCTAGATGATCTATCTGTATATGATCTGTACGATCTGTAGATGATCTGTCCGATGTCCGATGTGTGCAACCTTCCCACCTTCCCGTTGCAGCCCCCGTGCCGCCAGCCGCCAATCGCCAACCGCCAAAAAAAAGCGGCGGGATTTTGCCACCGCGAAAAATATGCGGCGGAATTTTGACCGTTTTGGGCGACAGAATTTCCCAGTACGGCATCCCGGATACCGGTACGCGCGTACACACTGGGCACACACGGCACACGGCATAGCTAGTGCTCCACCTTGCGTCGCCCCTTGAAGCCGCCAATGGTACCACCAACCCTCTGCGCAGACCGCGACAGCGACGGTCGTGCGTCGCTTTCGCATTCGCTTTCGCGCTCATCTCCTCAAAAAGCGGCGGAATCTCCCCCTATCGCTGCCTTATCAAACGCGGCAGGTCTACTATTGACGGATACATCAGATCGTGCTGGCGCTGGTGCTGGTGCTGGCGCCCTTGTCCGCCTGCCGCCTCGCCTACACGCGCCCTTCGTATCGCCAGAGTTCGCGGGAGGCTTGGGAAGGGCAACACGCCTGGATGCCGACGTCTCGCGGCACTACAGCCGTGCTGACGGAGGCGATGATGGTAGAGTACCATCGACGGGGATGGGCATCATCCGCGATTATAACGACCGTGCGAATCGGAATTCTTGGTGGGAGCAGCAGCCGGAGAGTGGCGATCAGCTGACGACGCCGCCCCAGGCCGCTCCGCTGTACACTGTTCGCGCTGGCGATGGCAGTACTCGTAGGCCGTCCAACAGCGATGTTCTTGTCGCTCTCCCCTCTCCCCTCCCACCTTCGCTGAAGCTCGCCAAGAGGTTGGCGGTGAACGGTATGATGTCGGTATTGCAGGAGACGGACGATTCACAGCAAGCAGAATTTAGGCTCAAGTCGGCAGCGGCGGCGGTCAATGCTCCCTCGAATACGCTGCTCCTCGAAGGGGAAGCGGAGAGCGCTACGCCCCAGCAGCAGCCGCGAAATCCGTGTAAGGACCTTTCCCCCTTCGTCACGGAGGCAACTTGTTCGTGGGGACAGGAGCTGGGGACGATTCTTGGACAGGCTGTGCCAGATTGCGCGGCGACAGCAGGAGGGGCATTTGGTTCTGGTACGAATACGAGTACCCCCGCCATGATGTCCAGCTCGCTCAGTCGGCTAGGGCTGACGACCACCGGCCTTTTCCCGCAGACTATGCACCTAAGGTGCGATTCAGCTGTACGGGATAGTACAACAGCAGTAGCACGGGACGCCTGGTGAGAAAACAAGGACTATCAATAGTCGCGAGACAGGCAGGCGGAGGTGCTCAGGGGCAATAATAAAAAATACCCCACGGCGCGGTTAGGCTGGAGCATCTTGAAGATAGTCGATAATGTCCACCCTTGTACCGAAGTCTACAGGATTCATAGTAGACTGGGTCGGTCGGTATTCCTGATTCTTTTTTAAGTGTCGTGTGCATACTACTCGGATGTACGAGTACCGGGTACGAGATATCAGGTAGTCGTACTTGCATTCAACTCTACAGTTGGGCGCTGCTGTTGTTGTACTCTGCGTACTGTAGTTCTCCGCCCACCTGCACAAAAGGGAGATATTAAGCGGTCTCCTTTAACCGCTGCATACCAGTTGTAGTAGCCACAGCAGGTACCCCATCTACCGTTGCATGGCATTCACAGCAGTAGCCCCAGTAAGCCCCCTCTCTACCGCTGGACGAGATTGCAGTAGTCACAACAGGTACACCATTTACCGTGACATGGCATTACGGTAGCCACAGTAGGTAACCCCTCTGCCGCTGCGGCATATTACAGTAGCCGCTCACTCCATATTACGCTAGCCACATTAGGTACCCCCTTTACCGCGGCATGGCATTACAGTAGACACATCAGGTACTCCCTCTGCTGGGTGACATTACAGTAGCCACATACTCCATATTTCGGTAGCCACAGTAGATACCCCCTCTACCGCTGCTGGCATTACAGTAGCCACCTGCTCCACAATACAGTAGCCACAGTAGGTACCTCTACCGCTGCCATTACAGTAGGCACAGCATCGGAACTCCCCTTACCGCTGACTGACACGTACAGTAGTCGCTTACTCCACTTCAGGCCAACCAAAGGTTGAGGCGAACGATTTCGCCACGGTTTAGGTCTGTACAAGCAGACATGGACGTCTAGACATCTTCTCCAGTGTTATTTGCGTTGGCCTCCGTTCTTCATCAGTCACTACAGTATCAGGTGGAGGAAAAACAATCCACATAATTGCGAACGGCTCGATGTGTCCCATGGGTGCCTGTAAATCCGCCCGATTCCCCGATCCCGCCGCGTTTTGCGTCTGCAGGTTTTCAAGCCCAGTTTGCGTGTCGTCGGTTCATGTGCGGGCCAGCTCAGTACTTGGCCTAGTCGTGCAGCCTGGCGGGAAGGTGTCTGCTGGAAGTGAGGATAGAGGCGGCAAGTCGGTAAGGGTGCCGGCCGACAGTATTGACGGCATTGATAGAAGACTCGGAGGGGCAACCAGCGAAGCCTCGGTACAGGACATCGATGTGGACGTGCGAGGCGAACCGAGGTAACTCAAGCCTTCTACTATGCCTCTGATACTCCAAAACATTCCCACCCTAAATCCAAGTAGGTTGTTCTAAACATATAATACAACAGTATGCTATGGGTATGCTATGCGTATGCTTGTCTGACTGTAATAGATGGAACAAACATGTCGACGATGAGTTATATAGATAGGCAAGGTTAACACGCGTTTAGGTTGGTTCAGGCACTTGTGATCGGACAAATCATACGGTTGCAGTTAAAAAGGAGGCAGAGCGAATCGCTACGTAAGTAAGTCTAGTGTCAGAACCGGAGGTGTAGCTGGTTAAAAAATTCCAGTACCGCCTTAACCCACTTACTATTAATAGTGTAGTGCACTGTGCAGAAACCTGTATTGGACTCTAATTCCAAGTCGTTCGTCCCCGAAACGGAAGTGAGTGCGGTTTTAAAGGCTAATAAGTTACTCTAACCCCTTGAGCAATGGAAATGGCACCTTACAGGGGTGGTGGCTTATTTTATGAGCTCTCCTCACACGGGGAGCTCAATACTATTAGTAAGTCACCCGACTAATGGCTTCGAAGAAATTTGTTCGCGAAGCCCGACGAAGATTTCTATGCGCTATAATAGTTTCGTAAAACAAATAGTTTGGTCGTGCATGAGTAAAAAACATAGGATATACTAACCCCGGTAGTTGCTCCCTTGGTGAGGAGCTCCACCGGTCTCAGCGACAAATTATTGCCTCCTCAGGAGCCAAAAACTAACTGCAACACCTCTAACACTACCGTGGGGTGGGTCCCTTTCAGAAGCCCACCTTATGGTTTTTGGGGGACACATTACTTGGGATTAGAGTCGGGGCATTTTGATCCAACAGCCCACAAGGCTTAATTAGCCCCTTTTATGCAGGACGTTTTGTCAAATGAACGCACGTACCACGATAGGGATGCTTCAGTAGCTAGTAGCGCGTTTTGCCTTCTGGGGCAAATACTTGATATCATACTTGTGACTGACTGGCTGACTGACTGACGGGGCTAACCTTAACCCTAACTTCCAGCTGAGATGGTACCCAACTTTCTTTTACGGGTTACGGGAACACGCTTGGACTTTAGATATTAACATAAGAATATATCACCTATTAGAAGTAAACTCTGGGGAACTGACGCATACCCCAGTGAAGAACTATGGTGAACCACCACCATAACAGTCAGTACTATTGATACTGTACACTCTACACTGTAGGCGTCACGGGCGGGATGTTGATGACGATGATGGCCAAATTAATGCGCAACCCACCCGTTTTCCGCCCAGTCCGATTCCGACTAATTTACCTCTCTCCATTTTCCGCCCCCGTCACACTGCCAAAAAGTTGACCTCTCTCCGTTTTCCGCCCCCTCTACACTGCCAATAAATTAACCTCTCTCCGTTTTCCGCCCACTCTACACTGCCGACAAATTAAAACTCTCTCCATTTTCCGCCCGCGCTATTCGCCACCCGTCTTGCACCCCTTGATTTTGCTCGCCATGTCATGCCTATGCCACGCCCACATGCCATATGCCATGTGCCCTCGCCCGCAGCTTCAGAAACACGCGGAGTATCAGCGTCATAATCACCTCCGGAAGCGAAGCGTTTTGCTCGGTGCGCCGGATCTATGCTCTGGGCACGCAGGCGTGATCCGTGAAATAAAGGACGGCTGCCAGATACACATGTTGTATACGTACATGTGCCAACTATTTCGCGGGGGGGAGGGCGTGGGGGTGCACTCATGCCGTGCAAGCCGTCGTCGTATTACCATATAGACCCTTGCATCCCTGCAATGAATGCGGGACGGAGCACGCTGGGTTTTCAACAACCAGGGGGGAGATGCGGGGGGGGGGGGGGGGCTCATGTCGGGGGAGGCAGGAAAATAGAGCAGTACAGGGTACCTGTTGTTGCACTCTAATAAACAGGAAAGCTGGTCCAGACTGGGCTTCTTAAATAGTAAGGGGTGCGTTTTACACTAACTTTAGTCTAACGACACGACTCCCGAGTTTCTTATTCTCCCGTGAATCTCAGCCTGGCTTGCTTTCTTGGTTCTGTTACATAATAGTTATCTTACGTATATATACGTACGTAGCAGGTGTCCTGTGCTGTACCCTGTTGGTGGCTCGTTTCAAACGACATCTTAAGCACGGCAAGGTGGACGTTTTGTTCGCGTTTGGTGGAGGTATCAGGATCCAAACCGTTTTGTAACGAAGTCCTCGTGTGAGCGGAGAGGGAGGTTTAGATGCAGTGCTGGCGTGATAGAGGAATATGTGTGTGGGTCCCCTGTGCACAACGAGCGAGCAACAAGCGATCAAGGAAGAGATGGGGGAGAAAAGTAGCACACTTTTGACGCCGGTTTTCGTGTTTTTTTTTTCTCGAATGATTCGCTCGTCTTGGAGCAATGGACCATGTGGCCATGTCCATACTGTATACAACAGAGCCAACGATATGCGCTGCCCTGCTTGCTCATCAGCATTCTGTTTTTTAGTGCTTACAGCTGGTTGGGCGTTTGGACGAGAAGGTCACTGCCACGGAAAAGAGCAGGACGCTCAAACGGTCCTTACAATGGTTCTGCTTGCTTGGTCGATGGACACCATGTACATTACCTGGTAAAATGTTTTCCTTTTCCACCCGACTACGTGTAGCATTAGACTGGTGAGTCTCGAGTGTCAACAACCAAAAACATGATGGAAATTACAGAAAATCCATACCACGACAAGAAAACGCCATCGATAGAGGTAATCATCGATAGAGGTAAAGGTGTACCGTTATTTGGCTGAAACGTTTTCTGGGTGATCTATTAAAGTATGAAAGGCTATGAAAGGCTATGAAAGGTTATGAAAGGCTATGAAAGGCTATGGAAGGCTATGAAAGGCTATGAAAGGCTCCTTAACCCAACACCGTCGTAATTTAATTCTACGTAGTGTTGCAACATTTTTCGTGGTGTACTGAAGCCATGGAAATGTTGTTCATCCGGTAAGTACGAGGAACTTTTGCTTTTTGCCGAAAAAAGTTTTTTAGACTACTGCAGGTATAGAGGTCCTCACAATAAGTGACCGCCCTCAGAAGGCAAAAACATGGCCTGTATGCAGGTGCACCTCTATCGCAGCATGCGTCATTCCAATCAACCAAAAACTACGAAAACTACAGTTACATGTAGCTACTCGTACCTCCCTTGTTCCCCCTCTTCTGTGACCCTACCCCCACCAGCTGCATGGGCCAAGTCATCTTCCTCAACCACACTTCCGAAGAAGAAGCAATCGAACGACAACCCACTGTGTCCATCAAAATGGCTGGTTTGTGACTGCTGCGTGTTGTATGTTCCAGCGCGCACAAGGCTGTGCGGTGTTGCTGTCTGATACTGCTTAAGGCCGTGCCAAGGAAACACAGTCCCCGCCGTGTCGCTCTGTCTGTAGCTCTGCCCTCTTCACCCCCTGCCCCCAAGCACTACTACTACTGCTCTCACCCACAACCTTGCCACCTCCAACCGCAAGGACCAGCCCCCCCGCACCACAGGTGCACTTCCGAGGTAGGACTACCTAACAACCAACCGTCCATATAAACTGGGGGTTTGTGACTGCTGCGCGTATGTATGTTTGTTCTAACGCGCAGAATACAAGTACACGTTTGTATACTCTATCTTCCCCTTCGTTTGCTTCCACGTTGTATATACGAGAAACGTATCCCAGGTGCGAGGCAAGTAATAAGACGCCGAACGATTTGTTCTGTTTCGTCGATTGACAAAAAAAAAACAATTATAAGAAGTCCCCCCCCCCTTTTTACGAGTAATACGAACAATTTTATCCCGGATGTGGGTTTAAAAGTAATGCGGAGAAGGCTTCTGCGCTGACGGGGGGGGGGGTACTCATGGGCGTGTTCTGGCCAAGAAAATTCAATTTTGGCAATGTCCCATACGCCATCCCTAAACTTAATTAAAAAAACAGTTGGGGCTTCCGAAATCAAACATGTGCTACCGTACGTGCGTGTTAAAAACAAGCCAAGGGAATGCTCGACTCGATGCAAGTAGTTCGACTATGACAATGGCTCTTGACCGTGCGTCACTCCTCTTGCTGCTGTGCTCCGTGTGCTGCCTCTCGTATTCCTGTCTACCGTTTTCGCCAGCTATTAATAACGTGGGACGTTGTACCAGGCGGCTACTGGTACAGGCCGTAAATGGATGGACCCGCGTGTGGATGATCCACACTTGAGACGCATGCTACGATAGAGGTGCACCATGCATTTTCTGAGCTCCTAACTTGAGGAGCTCCATACGTCGCCGAAACATACGTAGGTGTTGGAGGGAAATAAGAGTGCTACCGAATCAACAAGTCCATCACCTGAGTCTAGTGTGATAAATACTACAACACAATAATAACGAAATTCGACCCATTTAGGGTTAGGGCCGGAATTAACGAGTATAAAATAAATTCAATTTGGAAAAAATAAAATTCAAATTCGCTTTTCATTGGTCAACACACGCACCAGCACCAAAGATTAGCATCTTGGGGCATAATATTTGGTGCTGGTGCGTGTGTTGACCAATGAAAAGCGAATTTGATTTTTTTTTTTCCAAATTGATTTTTTTTCTTCTTCGTTAAAACGGGCCCTTAAGGAGCCCGGTCGTTCGGAAAATGTTTCAGATAAAAAGTGCTTCCTCTATCATACCTCACACGACACGGCTCACTGTTCGCAGAGCGCGAGGTGCAAACAACTCTAACTCTGGGAGAGAGCGTAACCTAAAAAGTAATATCATTGGGTAACACTGACTTGATGACTCGCAGGTATCATCCTTAATACCCAGCTACCAACATGCTACGAGTGCCGCTTCGAGGCTTTTCGCCAGGTAACCTCACGGAAGAACTAAGGGTTTCAACACGGGGAGCGTGTCCAAAATAACTAACTCCACCCCCAAACTTTCTTCCCGATAATAATAATACTATAAGTAACTCCATCCCCAATGAGTAAATACCGTTTCCTTAAAAAAATATTTACACGTGCGAGAGGGAACACCGAACAACAAACTCTTAGGAATGAAGGATGATTTCTACCCCTCAGCCGTTCTTTCGTACTAACAGAATATGTATCTCCATCCCCATCGAATTACTTCCCTTTGGACTATAGCAATGCACCGCCCTCTTGCTCTTGCTCGTGCCACCACGAATACATAGCAAATACGCTGTTACTGGGTGGGTGGGTGGGCTAGTGTACTAAGAGGAGTAATTAGAACCCACAATGGACCCAAAAACCTTGTATTTCCTTGTGCGCACACACCATATATTTGGTTGTGATTCCTACGTTACCCCGTCATAGGAGACCGCGGTTTGACACCTTTACTGTGACCGCCCCTACACTAAAAATAGTATATTAAGATGCTAGGAAACCGCGGTTTGATCCCTTGACTGACCGCCCCCACCCAAAAACTAGTATATTATGATGCAAGGAGACTGCGGTTTGACCCCTTGACTGACCTCCCCCTACACTAAAAATAGTATATTAAGATGCTAGGAGACCGCGGTTTGACACCGTGACTGACTACTCCCTACACTACAACAAGTATATTGAGATGCTAGGAGACCGCGGTTTGACCCCTTGACTGACCGCTCCCTACACTACAACTAGTACATTAAGATGCTAGGAGACCGCGGTTTGACACCGTGACTGACTACTCCCTACACTACAACTAGTATATTAAGATGCTAGGAGACCGCGGATAGACCCCTTGACTGACCGCGCCCTACACTGCAACTAGTATATTGAGGTGCTAGGAAACCGCTGTTTGACCCCTTGACTGACCCCCCTACACTACAACTAGTATATTCAGATGCTAGGAGACCGCGGTTTGACACCTTGACTGACCTCCCCCTATACTAAAACTAGTATATTCAGATGCTAGGAGACCGCGGTTTGACACCTTGACTGACCGCCCCCTACACTAAAACTAGTACAATGAAAAAATAAAAAGCAAAATATTATACTTCGAAGTATGAGCTTATCGTGCTCACAAAGACCAGTCTTCAAGCATCACAGGACAAATTGCGAATAGCCCCCCACCACCGCCGCCGGAACCGCCTACTTGCATTTGCAGTTTGCCGAGAGGTACCGGTGCGAGTCCTGAGTTTCCAACCCAGCAGTACAGCAGTAGGTGCTTCTGCTGTCACGTCGAAATAAACATTCACAACATGATGACCCAGCTTCGAATTTTGTTTTTGGTTGATTGTCCACACTACAGTAAGTTCCTCAGTATAATACGAGGTAGTACTGTAGTCTAGTCCCTGTTTGGAGGCGTGTTTGCCTTGTAGGGGTAGCGCCTAATACTAATAGTTTCTAAGCCTCCTCACACCATGCACGACTTCCATACCTTAACCAAAACCGGCCTTTTGACACGCTATGTATGTATGTACTCATACGATAGGCTTCACCCGATAGGCACCCCCACGGCTTATACTACACTAAATACTTCCTACGCTAGGTGAATACCAAATAATGTTGTAATATTGTGCAACACAGATGAGATACATCATACATCATACAGACAGTATACCGGGTAGTTTCTCAGCAAAGGGGGAAAAAAAAACGGGAAAAGGGTTACACCCCCCTCTACCATATTATTATTATATCTTGTACGATAGCACGCGTGTTTATTCCCACTACTGTAGTTTCCCAGGCGGCCGAAAAGTCAACCATACTTCAACCATTGTGTCGTAAACAGCCCTCGCTCTTGTTGTTGTTGTTGTTGTTGTTGTTGTTGTTGTTGTTGTTGTTGTTGTTGTTGTTGTTGTTGTTGTTGTTGTTGTTGTTGTTGTTGTGTTGTTGTTGCTGCTGTTGTTGTTGCTGCTGCTGTTGCTGTTGCTGTTGCTGTTGCTGTTGCTGCTGTTGCCGCTGCTGTGGCAGGTGCTGTGGCAGGTGCTGTTGCTGGTGCTGTCGGAAAAATGGCTGCTCGCGAGTACCTGTCACGGGACCGCGATTGAAGGACGGATGGACGAGAGAGGCACCATGCACTATGCACTATGCACTACGCACTACGTAGCGCAACCGAAGTTACACGGAAGCGGGAAAATGTATAAGACGCCTTCAATAACCTCGAGATGCATTAATATTTCATACGAATAGTTCGTTCGATCTGCGCGTCTTTCCTTGGCGTCGCAGCGGACGCTGAGCCTATCACACCTAATTAACAGTAGTACATAGCTGTCGCTGGGAACTCGCGCGCAGCAGGGTATTTGAAACTGTCGGCAACTTGTGTGCGTTCGTTGGTGGGCCGCCTGTGGTTCGAACGAAAAGCCACCGGTTCTGGTTTCTTTTCGTTCGGAGATCTCGGTCGGTGGTCGTAGCATCGGCTTCAGCCACCTCGAACCTCTAAAGCGGTCCCTATTAGTACAAAACACCTCTATGTAGTAACTCCACTATTACTAGTAACTCTGTCAGTGTAAATATTGATACTACTGCAAGCGTTGTGATGACACGTTCTACGGTAGGGATACATAACACTTGATTATAGTGTAGGAGCTCTATCTATACTATTATTAGTACCAGTACTATTAGTATGTCACACAAAAAAATCGAGCTTTGAAGGAAAAAAATGCGCTCTCAACCTAATAATGATCAGTCCCACGGCTTATTCCGGGGGAGCATAGTAAATAAGACCTACGGTATACACAAACCTATATATTTACCCTTTTTTACTATTAATAACGATATTCGGCCCTATTTACTATGGTCTCCCCTATTAATAATAGAGGTATCTATCGAAACATGTTCTGGTACAGACAGGAATGCCTCATTGGGCAGCGCAGGCAGGGTCACTTGACAAGTATACTATTACGGGCAAGGACCATAGTAAACACTAGTAAATAGAACCAAATATTGTTAGTAAAATAAGGGAAACATATAGCGTTTTGTGTGCACCTTAGGTCTTATTTACTATGGTCTCCCGTAATAATAGTCGTAAAAACATTACTGCTGTAGAAGGCCAATAAGACCTACAGCCCATACTGCTGTAGAACGCGTCTTCTCTCCAAGTTGTTTTGTTTTGGGCGGGGGGGAGTGCTCACCGTTCCCCCGTTATCGCGTCGCGGCTGCTATAACAGTATTCATACTCCCATCGATGGGTATACATATATACATACTAGGGAATAAGAGCCCCGCCCGCCCCCACGGCGGTAGGGTCACAAGCGTGAGCGGCTCGTATTAAAAAAAAATAACTCAATAGGAAGGACACTATTCATTTCCGCTGTTTTATTTTTTCGGGTGCTTATGAGTGATGAACGTTGAAGCTCATGGTACACATTGCTGTCGGATGTCAAGAATACTTACGACTATTTGGGCAAAAATGTCGAAGGATTGCTTGTTTCTGTCTCAAGGCGGGATAATCATCATGATGTAGCAGTTGCAAACAAGGACATTATACGTATGGAGAGGGGGTTGTCGTTCGATGCTTCCTCGGAAGTCAACGGGGAGGAGGTTGAAGGTGTAGGGCTAATTGAAGACACCTACAGGTAGTTTCCGTGGTATCGGCGGTTGCAAATCACCGTTTTAGGTGTGGACTTATTGGGGCCTAGGTGAATGAAGTATGTGAGATTTCATCACGTTGGCACAGCAGCAGTAATTTTCACTAATAATATCGCTACACATTGTCGGGTGGGGTTAGGATTACGCTGGGCTGGGTAATTGATCGATCTTTTACCCCTATAGCTAAGTAGGTAATACCCTCAAATTTGACGTCGTCGAGGACACGGGTTCGAATCTCACTTCGAAAGTTTCTTTTACAGAAACGCTTGAGCGAAGATAGGCATTTATGCCTGAAACCCTAAACTACTTGAAATTAGTGTGGATTGAGCAAGATAGGCATTATAACGCCGTTATATTGGCACTCCCAAATTTAGGGGAAAGGGGGTTATTTGTTGTGTTTGTTTTTGCGGTCACGCGGTCACACAGTGCATCAGTGCACGCACAGACGCACAGCGCACAGCCAAGGCATCCCGCACGGCCACAGCTCTGCTAACAGCCAGGGATAGTGTCGTCCCAGAGTATCACGTTACCACCTTCTGGGTGGCAGGCACCATGTCCGGTAAAGAAGGAAGTACGCACACAACCACCAGCAGTTTCGTAGATTGCGGTAGAGAGGGGTCAACGGTCAACACCAATCGTAGTGTGCCGTCAAGTGAGGGTCATTGGGTATACGAGTATCCCCCACAAATAATCCCGTTTAGTCCCGTCGTGGGTGGATCCCGTCCCGGGGAGTACCGCGGGGTCCCACGGGAAGAAAACGGGACTCCATCGTACACCGTGGGGCCCCGCGGGAACTCCCTCGAACTTTCCCGCGCGGTCCCACTGAAGTTTCCGCGGGGCCTCCCATCGGATCCCATGGGTCCCCACGGCACGCCCTTCGGGATGTGTATCCCATCATCAGACTGAGGTTTCCATTGATATACATCCTACAGTAATAATCGTGGAGTCCCTTGTGGGCTGCCGTGGGAAATCCCGCGGTAATTCCCGTGGAGTACCATGGGAAATATGCTGGGAATTCCCGCGATATGCATTATTTTATATCAGTGGGATACCAATAGGTATATATCAGGTATCATATTAAAGTCGGTCGCCCCGATGGTATATTAATAGTGGTACCCTCGAATGCTTCTATGAGTTGATTTCCTGAGTGAAAACCCCACGTGGGTCGGACTTTTGAGTTTATTTGCAAAAATAAATAAATAAACGGAATCAACTGCTGAGAGCGCCTAGTAGCGTGGGTAGGCACAATTCGATGCAAGTCGACGAGGGAAGAAAGGGCTGGAGTCTTCTCGAGATAAAAATGCAAGGCAAGAGCCGTTGTGGGGGAGGAGGGGAGAGGAGCCTACTTCTGAGTAACGACTATTAATAGGAAGGAGAGAGAAAGGAAGGGCGAAGATAATAACTAGGATGGAAATAAATAAAAAATAAAAATATGACGACTACAATTATATGGACTCGTCTGCGACTTGCCTTGATGTAGCGCTTCTCCATTGCCGTGAGGTGCTTCTCGAACGAAGTTCCCGGTTGCTCCTCCACTAGCATCGAGACCTCCCGTGCTACAGCTTCCCTCAGGATGTCACGCTTGTCGCGCTGTGATATTAGGGCGCGACAAAAGCAAAGAATCACAACAACACAGCAATCATCACGACACTGCGACCCATTCCAATGTATGTACTGCTGTACCCGTAGCACAAGAAGGCCTATCTGTCGTTCAGCACTGCCTCTCTCTGTACCAGGTACAGCAGAGCAGTACGTAGTCTACTCTCGTTGGAATTCCATCTCCATCATCGCGCCCTGCGTGCATGTACGTGGTCCTATTCAAAAGCATCGGGGCGTCTTGAAGCGATCCAATGATCCAATGCTGCTGCTGCTGCTGGTGTGTACTGCTTGCTGCTGTGCTGCTGTATCCTACTGCTGCTGTTCGGTTGAGAGTTGAGAGTTGATTCGTAGCTGAGAGCCAGAGCCGAGAGCCGAGAGCGGTATCTCTCTGCTTTGATTTGTGATTCACGGCTGTCGGCCAATTTCGGCCACTGACACGTGATGACAAATAAAATAATAAAAAAAGAGAGAAATACTCGAGGCAATTATTGGAGACATGAAAAACATACGTACGAGTATTTCATTTTTCTTTTAGCCAGCCTTCATTTGTAAAACCAAACCGACCATCTGAAATTAATTTCGTAAAAATTAAAAATCTGAAATGAAAGAGAAGAGAGTCCATGGGTGATATGGTATAACCGATACCATATCTGGTGCCAGGTGTAACACACGACACCTCTCTCCGCAAGATACATTCATACACGCCCACAAGAAGAGAAGAGAGCAGATAGATACTCGTATACAGCAGAATCAATAATAGTGGAAAGCTTTGGGCGTCTCGGGGTAGAGGGCAGCACTTTCATCGACCAGCTGGCTGCTAGTGTTGTGGGGGGGGGGGATGGTGGATCCATGGCTAGGAAAGGGGTGGTGAAAGAACGCCTATTATTGCAAATCGTCTCGGTGACCACACAGGTCGCCATCTCCAGGAGGGTTTCACGCTTCAAACTTCAGCTCAGGGGCCGCCAGGAAGCGAGGAGGAGCAGGGGGGGGGGGGATGACAGACCCACACCGATGGCGTGGGGATGGAGCTTAGATGCGGCTTAGGACTTAAGTATTGAACGTAAAGAGGGCATATTGGGAAGAAGGAGGGAGCAAGGACAACAAATGGAGTATTGTGGATAAATCTTGGCGGGAAGCAGACATAGAAGGGTGTTAGACTGTACGCATAGGTTTCCTTGGTTTCCGTGGTCTTCTGCTTTTGGGAGTTTTATGAGTGATCAACGCTGAAGATCATGCTGCACATTGTCGGGTGGCAAAGATAATAATAATAGTGATCATCGATCTGGCCACCACCCCCTCGCCAAAAAGAGAGTCGTACGGCTCGTGTTACTATGACCAGAGCGAAAACAAGCGCGGCCGTGGCTACGTATAACTTACGATAGATGTACGTATACATATATGACACGAGTACGACGTACTCGTATAATATCATACGAGTACGTACGTGAGAACACATTATTTATTCTGAGAAAAAAATCGATCTGAGTCTGTCTACAGCGGCAGTACGAACATACATATTATACCTACTTTCAGTAAGGGCCGTTTTTAACGACACGAGCAAATAGCAAAAAACTTGCTATTTTGGCAACAACAAATTGGCAAGTATTGGAAAATACTTTCTATCGACAAACACGATGAAATGGCAAGAAACTTCTATTTGAGCGACGTAACGCCTTCAGTTTTTTAATCAAACCCCGTACAGCAAGGATCGGACGGCTAGACGACACCCTCGTCGAGGCATGGGTGGCCTGGAGACGGATCCAAGCATATCTCGTAGATCCCAGAGGTGGACAGCCCTCCAGGGCGATCATAGTCACGTTGTTCGTTGTCTTGGGAAAGCTGGAGCGACTGTTTGATTGGGATTGACTTGAGCATCAGCCCCAGACGGCACCAGTGCCACGCCTATATTAGAGATGGCTCCCGGATTCGTGGGAACCGGGTACCCGGAGGCGGGTACCCGGAACCGTCGGTACCGGTACTGTCCCGGTTCTATTTTCATTACCCGCGGTACTGGGTATACCGGGTACCCGGGTTCCCGGGTACCCGGGTACCCGGGTTCCCGGGTACCCGGGTACCCGTTATTAGTTACGCTCCACGGAGCCCCCGATAGACAGCGCGCAGCGTACAATGCATAGCATACCCTACCTACCTTCACACAACACGCCATACACACACGAGACCCCTACCAGCTACCAGCGGAATAGAGATGGCTCCCGGATTCGTGGGAACCGGGTACCCGGAGGCGGGTACCCGGAACCGTCGGTACCGGTACCGTCCCGGTTTCATTTTTATTCCCCGCGGTACTGGGTATCTCGGGTACCCGGGTTCCCGGGTACCCGGGTACCCGGGTTCTTTCGCATTTTTATTCATTGAGAGAGACGACATGAAGGCTTGTCCTCCCACCTTCCGCCTCACCACGCCTCACCACCCCGCCTGAGGACCGTTCTCGCCGTTCAAACACAAGAAGAGTGGAGCAAAATGCACATGTAACCCCAGGTACACGTACGGGAACCCGGATACCCGGGTACCCGAGGAACCCGGGAACCCGGGTACCCGGGATACCCAGTACCACGGGAACCCGGGACGGTACTGGTCAAATCCCACCGAAGGCGGTACTGGTACCGGTTCCAATTTTCGAATCCGGGAGCCATCTCTAGCCTACATGCGGTTCGTCACCCGCGCCAGCAACCCCTTCAGCAGTGCCGTCAGCCACCATCATCTGCTGTCAACCACCATCTAACCCTCGGTATCTTCCTGTGTTGCTGCAGCTCGTGCGTCTAGCGCAACGGCGTGTGGTTTGCATGGTCTTGGGTAGGCGTGATTGGTCGCAAATGGCAAGTGAAATAGCAAATTTGACTTTCCAAAAACTTGCCAACGAACAGCTACGGAAATATCCGGAAAAAAACTTGGCAAGTTTTTTGCTATTTTGGCAAGTAAAACTTGCCAAAAAATGGAAATTTGGCAATTTATTTGCTAAATACGCGTCGTTAAAAACGGCCCTAATTGATCGATATTTTACCCCTATAGCTAAGTAGGTAATACCCTCACATTTGACGTCATCGAGGACACGGGTTCGAATCTCACTTTGAAAGTTTCTTTTACAGAAACGCTTGAGCGTGCGTCCCTAAAAAACACGCCTCCCTGGTTGCCCAGCTATCGAACCGAAGCGGGTAGGTCAACGTACGGCCGTATACGGTACCGACGTCCCAAAGATTCCGCCGTTCAGAGAGGGGGAGAGTGTTACAAGGATTACCCTGGGCTGGGTAGTTAATCGATATTTTACCCCTATAGCTCAGTAGGTAATACCCTCAAAAAATACTATTAATATACCATGTACAATATCCCTTCCAGTAAGTCCCAAATATCGAATAATGGATGGAAGACGAACAGAAGTGACATACCCATAGATCCCCTTGTCCCCTTGTCCCCCATTGCGCTTGCTTGCATGGTTTTGATGGGTCACTTAATTTAGACTTACACTACGAGATTAGTGGTGTTCTGTCCAATTTATCATAGCAACTTAAGAGTGGAGCAAATGCAAACAAAAATAATCCAGTTTTTTCTCCCACACACGCATTCAAAACGCACGCTTCTCCCTACGCCGGCACGGCACCGTCTTCTTACTACGTCGAAGGTTGGCATACTGTACTGCAACTCATACGTGCGCCGTGCTTGTCTTCGTGATTCGCGGCTGCTCTATGTACGAGTATCGCAGCAGTGCGGTTGCTACTTTTAATATTTGCTGAGATTGTACCGTTCATTCTCGCTCTGGTCGTACTCGTATCATATGATACGTACGTCGCCTGTCACCGTGAGCGACGAAAGCACCACTGCTTTAGAAACGGACGGGGTCTCTGAAGGCCCCTAAACAACACCCCCTCCTCCTCTGCTCGTGTTCAAAGCCGTCCCGAACTCGTCAAACCTGCACATATCCGGAGATCACCGTAAGGATCTCCCATTCAAGTATCACTAAATCCCCCTGTCATAAGATCTCCGTCTCTTATCGTACAAACTGTGTCGTCGAGCCTGGATGCTTCAACAACCTGGCGTCTCCTCGACGTTACACAGACAAGAAAGGAAAGTGCCACAGGCTCAAGCAGAGCCTGAGCCCGTACTCATACTCGTACGAGTACGTATATACGACGGGGATACTTAGTTGATACCTGGTTCGTACATACCAGACAACACATACGAGTACATACGTCAAGTACTCGTATTCGTACGCATATACGACAGGGATACTTGGTTTATATATAAATACCAGGTACGTATCATACAAGAAAAAAATCACAATTTTTCAAGTTTGACATTTTGACATATCGATCGACAAACCCAACGACTGCGTCATGGACTCTGAACGCGTCGCGCTGGTTAGGACCTCCGACCCACCTTAGTGTCACAGTCCACACACCTCGGTCGATGATATGTGGAGGGCGCCGATCAGGCGTCTGGTGAAAACACATTTGGCTGATGATGAGTTCAAAACAGAATACCAAAACTCTCCGATCGCAAGAAAGACAATTTTTGAAGGTTTTTGGACGAAGGCCGTCGGACGCCGCAAGCAACCGCTCGCCCCCTAGACTACGAATCGTAATGATACCTTCGAGGCCGCTATGCTTATTTGCTGGCCTTGCCCGGTACGAAGTTAGTTAGTCGTGGACTGAGTCTATATCGAGATCGAAAGTCAACCGTCGCATGCAGAATATATGTTCTATTTGTGGTTGATTTGAAAAAATTGGGCATCAAAGCAAACTGTTTTTTTTTCTATCAGCGCCACTCTAAGTTGCTATGATAAAGTGGGCATCAAAGATTACTTGATTAAAGTATTGTTTTTTGGGCATCAGACGAACTATATATAATAGATAGATAGGGAGCGGATGCGCATACGGCAATCGAAATCGTTGAGGTGGCGGCCTTGTTCGAAACCTACAGCAGTACTACTGCACAGCTCCAGTCCAAACTTTAGGCACAGCCCCAATCCAAACTTTAGGATGGACATGACGGATACCGTTGCTGCTTTTAATAGATCCATACCGCAACCGCTGAGAGCCAGGGGCGCATGACAAAAAAGCGCATGATAAAAAGACAAAAACGGCCCTCAAAAGGCGACATATACAAACGTGTGTATCATGAAAACCAAACCACCAGTGGATTTCTAGACGAAGTTTACGGTTTTGTTTTTTAATCTTAAAAATAATTTGTTTACATTACAGTATATATACCTATCCGCCTGCTCAGTTCTCGGAAATAGATAGTGGGGTCTTTTCTTCTTCTGTTTCGTGCACCCATGACTGAGCTACTCGCAATAGTCGTAACAGTCGTAAAAGAAGTAATAGGCACCATGACCACTGGGCTATCACAGTCACCACAACCACTGGGCTAACAGTCACTAACAGTCACTAACAGTCACCAGAACTATTGGGCGCGAGTCTACGAGGAAATACAGTGCTGAACCCCTTCTCGCGACAAAAAGGCAAGGCAACTACCGTAGTTGGGCGGAGGGTGGGGGGAAGGGGCGGCTCTTTGACCCCGGATCTGAGCTACGGCGGTATCACCCGTGTGACACTATTATTATACTATTATTAATTTAAGCATACTATTATATTGTGCGATAACATACACCCTGGGAGGAAATTGCTATTAGGATATTGTTATATTATAGCCGATTTTCTCCCAAAGCGTACGCCTTATAGAGGGGGCGCACCTTTACGAAAATGGCGGCTTGGGGAATATCTCGTCGAGAACCTTCCATATCAGGCGCGCCTCTCGGTTGCTTTGTTGTTGCTTTGTTGACATTCTTCCTCCCAGTTGTCGATAAAATTAGCTGAAAAATACTGCATTCCTGATATTAATAGTAATCGTATTAATGGATTATTATAATAGGGGGTGTGTTATCATACTACTTCGAAGTAGAATCATAGTATACTATTACTGTTGATACTATTTCATAGCGTTACACGTGTTGTGCGGTATATATATAGGGAGGGAGGAGGGAGCAGGGAAATAAAAAAAGGCGAAAACAAAATACGGGAGAAAACCAAATGAAACAAAGGTATAAAAAAAAGTAAACGTTGAGCTGACAGGCGGCGCTGGCTGTTTGCTGAGTGGGTACATATGGCCACAACGTCACACGTCACAACGCATGTCAATGATCGTCACCGCTGTTCCGCCCCGCTTGTATATCCGTTGGCTATTGGGCCGAAGTGGCTACGTAATATGATGCTACGATGTGAATCTCTTGACTGTTCGCCCAGCGGTGATAGTGATATACATACTACTCTACTACTACCACTCAACGGAAACGTAAGGACCGCGGAGGTATACATACTTCAGTATATAGTCAAAATGGTTCTTAGTCTTAGTCTTAGTCTTAGGCCTTACATTAAAGTCCAGAGTGGTACATACCAGATATATACAGTAGATACACTTAAAAAAATAATATATATATATATATCATGTTTCTATACTTGTTACTGTCTTAGCAGGATGCAGCTCACCCTTCATACCCTCCATGCGACTCGCCCAATACCTCACGGCGCTTCGCGCTTGGTGCAAGCAATGTCTGCCTGGTTGGTGAAAACCCAACGTGCTCCGTCCCGGCATTGTAGGGATGCGAGGGTCTATGGTCATATCGTCATATGACTACGGCCGCGAACGACATGAGTACCCCCCCCCCCCCCCAGTTTCATCGGCGCCTTCGCCAGGTACTACTATATCGTGGAATGCGGAATTTACAGGAGGGGCGGGGGTGTGGGGCTCCGGGCTGTGTACTCATGTCGTGCACGCCGTAGTCATATGACCATTGACCCCTGCGCATCCCCTACAATGCCCGGGGACGCGAGTTACCGTTCCCTGCGGTTTTCACAACCAAGGCAGACATTGCTTGCACACAGCGCGAGCGCCGTGAGGTATGGCGTGCGTGCGCATATCTGGAGGGTTAGCTGCCATCCTGCCTAAAACCGCCCGGCCGGAAGGCGGCACTTGCATATGGATTCGAAACACTAGCCCTCTCACCTGAGTTATATCTCTATTTCTGGTCGTGGGCCACTTCTCGAGAGCCACTAGCACACTTGGGTTATACCTAATGTAACTTGCTTCCGCGCATTGCGCCCATCACCATTCTAAACAACTACGTGATACGACTCATTCCCTTGCTGCGCGACATGCAAATAAGGTTTTTCTCCACCCGACAAATGATCTTACTTGACCGCGCTTTGGTGACCGGCCAAAAAAAAACGTGGCACCCCTGGTTGTTCTGCTCCGCAGCGAAGCCCTCGAGCGTGGTCCAGTGTTTTATCAGGTCGTTTTGCCACCGACGCCACCCCTCCCTCTACATAAATACTATTGCTACCTATCTCTCTTCT
>MEHQ01000335.1:131225-259325 GCA_008828725.1 Saccharina japonica
TGGGGGGGGGGGGGGTGTCCTCATTTGTTGCTCGCCTTTAGTAGTTTTACCATTGACGACGCATCCCTTTCGAGACGGTGGGGGTGTGTGTACCGGCATTAATCACCCCCCCCCATTAAAGTTTGAAAGGACGACACCGTGAACCAGGGTGCTTTCATTTTCATCATGTGAAGGTTCGAAAACAATTGGGATGGCTGGTGCCCGAGTTTCCATGCGTTAATGCGTTGTACCCGGCTCCCAGTGAGCAGTCTGCCGACATGCACGAATCAGGGGATGGTGCTAAATATCCCCGGTCTTGAGAGCACAGCCGATCAAGCCGAATGCATGTATAGGTTCCGTTCATGTTGCGGGGGAGATTCCGAATCCGCCGCCAAATTTGATGTACTTTATTCAGTAGTTGATACGACTGGTTTCGAGTTAACGTCATGTACTCACATGTTGCTGTTCACGGGCCCGGTCAAAAGTAAAAAACCGCGCGTCAGGTCGGCTGGGGTCATCTTACCCCACCCGACCCGACTCGGCCTGACTCGACCCGACCCGTGATATTTCGAATACCTCGTGACTCGTGACCCGACCCGACCCGACCCTTGATGTTTTGAAGAGCTCCTGATCAGACCCGCGGATCGGGTCGTGGCTCATGAGCAGCCTCGAAAAATTGTCGGTACGTAGAGGTTACCAGTTACCAGGTACCAGTTATGGGACACTGTGGATGACGTACACTGTGTTCTAGACGAAAAGGGCTATAACCCTATGCCGGTACGTACATTGGTTGATTGGTCAACCATTGGTGTTTGCGTTAAGGTCAACCACTGGTGATATCCGTATCGCACACCGTTGGTGACCCTCACTCCCCGATCATATGTATTGTCGAATAAGTGTCAATCCACTCTAAAACATGTAGCGGTATACTATAACAGTAGTGGTTACAATACACACCACCACTGTGAGGTATCTGGTATGGTATGGTATGTACTATTCTAGTCTACCAGGTATGCATTTAAGACAAAAGGACAACAAACCAGGCCCACACGACACAGCAAACGCGTCGACCCGGCCGCCTATATACCAATAGCATACACTCCTTTCTTTAAAAGCACACACTTCCACAATGCTTTTTTCTCCAGCCGTCTCGCTCTCTGTACAAATTAACCGCGCTCATCATGTCCGCCACAGACTCTTGCTCTCAAGAGAGAGACCTTTCGTGCCCGCTTGAAAATGGGCGCTGTTTTCTATATTCTTGATAGCATTGATAGGCGCCGTGTTCATTGGTGTGATGGCTATGGAATGTGTTGAAACGTCTTTCTCCTATCACTTCATTTAATTTTTCACCCCCCCCCCCTCCCTAGCTATATACGAATACATGCTATAATATGTATATTTAGGTTGGGTTGGCGTCGTTTGGCGACGACGCCGTAAAAAACGCCTCTCGCTGCGTGAGCTAGACAACCAGGGTACCGTTTTTTTGTTTTGCGGTCACCAAGACTGGCGGTCTCGTTAGACAATTTGTGATATATATATAGGTTGGGTTGGCGTCGGTTGACGACGCTGTAAAACACGCCTCTCGATACGTGAGCTAGACAACCAGGGTACAGTTTTTTTTGCTTTTTTTTGGCGGTCACCAAGGCTGGTGGTGTTGTTAGATCATTTGTGCGGGGTTGAGAACCTCAACTCCGCACAAGGGGAATGGTCGTATCACGTATAGCGTGTATATGACAAGGCATCCACGAGGCAGATACATAATGTAATACCCATTGCTGTCTCTGGAAGCCGCTACACCAGAAATTATATCAATTCATTGGAAGCTGTCGTCCATATGCAAGTCCGCCTCACAGGCGGTTCTGAGCAGGAGGTAGCTCGCCCTCCATGCGACTCGCCCAATACCTCACGGCGCTTCGCGCTTGGTGCAAGCAATGTCTGCCTGGTTAGTGAAAGCCCAACGTGCTCCGTCCCGGTATTGTAGGGATGCGAGGGTCTATGATATGGTCATACGACTACGGCCATGCACGACAACATTAGTACACCACCCCTCTCCCCCCCCTCTCCCCTCTAAAACGACCACGCCCAGTCGAGCTGATTGGCGAGGTGGTGTGAGAAAGGCAAGCTCAGGAACGCGACGGTTTTGTTCGACGCGTTCCTAACGGACATACTTAGTATACATGTTTGCGTTACTGACCACCACAAATTTATTAATGCCATTTTCAGGCGTTTCAGATCGATCCAGAAAGTTCGTTTTTCGTTTTTGTTTTTCCGCGCCGGAGGAACACTCACCGGTACGGACCACGCCAAAATAACGTAATGCAGTATATTTTACATTAGTTTGGCCTCTGGCCCGTGGTGCCCTTAACCGACGCCGAAAAGCTTGTTGCGCCCCCGGCAGGGACCCCGGAGAGACCATGGAGGGCCCCCAAGAGAGACCCCTGAGAGCCTCCGGAGAGCTGCCGGAGGCCGCACTCTGCGTACGGGCACTCGGAGGCATACTTTTGCGATATATGCATGAATACACGCCCGAAAATCACTTGGCAAAGTTAAAGTGCGTTTAGACGCTTCTCGAACCTTAAACAGGTGTACGAAGTACCTCGTTTGTTTTAGCCTCCGGCGAACAATGACGCCCACAAAAAGTTTTTCCGCGTGCGGCGAAAACAATTGAGGCGCGCGAAAACCCAAGTTGCGGCAAGCCAAACACATACCACGTAGGAGGTAGGAGGGCAGCTTGCCACTGATTCCGGAAAAGGGTTGTGGGTCACTGCGGTGCACGACACGAATATAACTAACCCCTAAGGCTAAGCCAATCAGATCCAACGGTCGCCCCGGTGGTCTATTAGTAGCAGTTAACCACGAAGACTGCTAAGGTTGGAGTAAAAAGGGTTCGAGTCTCCGTATGGAGACTTTTATTTTCAAATGATACCAATTAACCGTCGAGAGCGCCTTTTAGAGCTTGGGTAAGCACAATTCGATGATATTCGACGAGGGAAGAAAGTGCTGAATCTTCTCGCGATAAAAATGGAAGGCACGTACCGTAGTGGGGAGGGTGGAGAAGAGCCTACTTGAGTGACCCCGGATCTGAGTTACGACTAAAGAGGGAGAGAGAAGAGAAGGGCGAAGATAATAAATGGGATGGAAAAAACGAACATAAATGAAAATAAATCAGACCCAACCAGCCAATGGTTGACGCAAACCCTTTTGTCTCGTACACGGTGTGTGTCAACCTTTATTGGCTAGAATGACTGGGTAGAACCGTAAGATCTCCTGCTCTACTGGATGTGTGTTTTTCGGCCTCCGGCCTACTCCGGCGGCTGTTATACGGTAACCGCACCGCAATACTACTGCTGAACTTCAATTAAATCGATCGTTCCGACTCGAAAAGCTGCGCCAGAGCCGGCACAACAGCAGCGCAACGACATCTCTGCTCTGCGCTCTTTTACCGCATGGATCTTCCGATGCTACTATATTACTGTAGTAGTGCCTGGATGATACTGCGATTGTTTAGCTCGGTCTTCTCTGTCTCACAGTCCGTGACCTACCCCCTCTCTTGGGTGAAGAATCAGAACGGACACTGCTTGTACTGCTGTGTGTAGTGTACTTATTTGGTTGGGTAAAAAAAACGGTTCAACGTAACTACGTAAAGACAACAATAACAGTGGGAAACCCTACGCACTCACGATAAAAAGTAAATGTAAAGGCATGTACCGCGGGGGAGAAGGTACCGACTAACGCACGCAAAATAACACACCTTAAAAACTATAATAATTGCAGTATCATCACCAAGCCGCTTGAACGAGTACGGCAACTCCTACTCGTATACCATGCACCATGTTACTCTGCACCTATAAATACCAGGTGAGTTAGTGGGGGACATTTTAGGGGTGTTGCGAGTACCCTGTATATATCTCGTTGGAGGTCGCCTCCCCTCCTCAGATTATGTCGGCCGTGTCGGGGTCTTGGACAGGTTTGGCCGAGGCATTGACGCGCACTTCTCTTTCTTATATAAGGCAAGGAGGTGCCTCCACGACCCCCCCCCCCTCGCATATCACAATAAGATGCATCATACATAGATCACAGCAGTGTGGGAGTCGGGGTCAGTTCTAGTAGAGGACCCTTTACTGCCCTGGTATATAGCGTTCTGGGTTTGTTTTCCCGAACGTCAACCATCATGAAGACCATCATGAAGACCGCCCCGTCCATGATGGCAGGTCTCGTAGACCGGGCCGGGCGTTGGTTAACGTATCTTCACGGTCGGCACTTGTGTTCAGAGGTTGACGATGTTCTACGTACGTACGAACCCTGTCCTCCACATTTTTTTTTTTCTGTTTTGTTTTACGAGGCAGTTATTAATAGTTCACCGCTACGAGCTAGACTTGAGAAATATATGAGAAATTTCTTCGGTTCCGAGGTGACGGTATTTCCCGACAGGACAGCCGAAACATCATAGGAGGTGGCGGGGTGGAAGAGGATGATGATAAGGCGGCTTTCTCATGCCTGTGGACGAATGGAGGGGTGTCCGGGAGCAGGGTGGCTGGTGGGCCTTCGGCGGATCCCGCGAGGGGCTCATTGTATTTCTGCACCTTGTGGGTGGGAGCAGGGTGCCAAATGGGAAGGGGACCACTGCGGGGTCGAGGTACCACAAGCGGGAGCAGGGTACCAAGCCGGGCTTGTTTTGCCGTTCCAAAGAAATTTACTGTCATACAATAAGAAAATTCCCTATGCCTGGTACGAAAGTTCTGACATCTACCTACTACTGCTGTTGTAGTAGTGGTGAATTCTATGTACGTTTCTTTTCGTACCCCTCCGGGGGGCGAAAAGGCCCGAGTTACATTTTTTTTTTTCCAGAACACGCCCCGACCAAATAGTAAACGCCCCGGGGGGCGCTTTACTAGCATTACTACGGCAGTACTAAACATACTATAGTAATGGCTCCGGTTTTTAGCGGGTACGTTACCCCGGGGTGCGGCTCTAGACCCTAACCCTGATCTGTGATGCCATGATCATGATGATGGCATGATGATCCCATGATGATGACATGATGATCGCATGAATATGACTGACAAGCTGCCAATTATCGCCACATCAGTCCACTGGGGGTCGAGTGGTCGAGTCGCGTACCGTACACAGGGCGATGCCGTACGACTGACTACGGGGGAACTATTACTATTAACAGCAATAGTGACACTTATCAGAGTTATGTATCAGAACCAAAGTATTGTGTGGAAAGAGTAAATATATAGGGGGATGGATGGGTTTTGGGTCCATCGTGGCTTCTGACTGTACTATACACTAGAACACTACAATACTATGATGATACTATATTACAATAATATGATACTATATAAGCCCCCCGTGATACAAGTACTTGTATACATGATACATGTGATACCAGGTACCGGTACTTGGTATATATTAATATACCATGGTATGATACAAAACTTACCGTAAGGGAATACACGCATATCATAATTTCGGAGCCGTCCCCCCCCCCTAAACAGGGGGGGGGCAGACTCGTATACCGTATCTGACGTAAGAAACCACCCCGGGGGATAGCTAAACCTAGTTTTTTTGTATTTCATCACCCGTGGTGGTCCCCTGTGGTGCAAACATACCTAACGTACCTCGGTGACAAAGGACATGTTTTATTCGAGTCTTGCTTCATTTATCACCGGGGGGTGATAACGGCGGGGGGGAGATAGAAGTACAATGTATAATATTCGGCACACGTGGCACATCCACCCCGGCCGCAGAGGGGTGATAACAAGGGGGGTGATACCGCAAGCCACGACGATTGGCACATTTTGACGCTTTCAGGCAGCTATCAGGAGAAGGGTGATCACTGATAACAAGGGGGGGGTACCGCAAGCCGCGGTGATAGGCACCTTTTGGCGCCTTCAGTCGGTTACCAGAGGGGGTGATAACAAGGGGGCAAGGGGGTGATAGCATCGCGTAAAAATACCCATAATACTTGTAGCCACTACTATGGCTGGCGCAGGACTTGCTGCTGCTGTGGCGGGCGTGGCACGGCGCTGCCGTGGCTGGCTCGTCTAGCGCTGCTGCCGGGAGCTTGAGGTGCAGGTGCGGCAGGGGTTGTTCGCGGACGGACGAAGAACGAAACGATCGCGGTCCCGCTCGTGGCTAGAGACGTTCCGGCATACCGTGTCGCGGCAGCTGGCTTCTCCGGGGCCACAGCCAGCCGCGTTCTGCCCACGATGTTGGGCCGCCCGCGCGGAAGGGCTCTGCGCCTGTTCGATGTTGTCGCCGTTCTCTAGGATGTGCGCTGCCGAAATATATCGGTACTACTACAGTAGTACGTTTATGTGGGACCCCCCGGGGGGTGATATTTTAATGTTGTTTGGAAGGCGTTTCGGCCCGGGGGGGTGGTATCTACAGTAACGCACCCCGGTGATAAACTTGCCTTTTTAGTTTGGTTTATTTGTTTTTATCACCGGGGGTGTTAACTAACTGTGGTGCAAAGACATACATCTAAGAGAAGGGTGGTATCTTACGTTAGATACGGTACCCGTTTTTCCCCCCTTTTTTCCATCCCATTAGTATCTACGCACTTCCGTCTTTCTCCCACCCTAGTCATAACTCAGATTCGGGGTCACAAAGTAGGCTCCTCTCCCTCCCCCCCCACTACGGTTCTTGCCTTGATTTTTATCGCGCAGAGGGTTCAGCCTTCCCAACGCTCGTCGATTTTTATCGAAATTTGCTAACTCACGCTCTCGCGCTTTCCGCTACGAGTAGTCAAGATCTTGTTTTGCGAGAAAAAGTCCCTACGAGCATGCACTCGGGGGGGCTCGAACTCACGATTTTGGCTTTAACAGGCTTCGTGGTTACCTGCTACGCGTAGCCCACCGGGGCGACCGGCTACATGCGTATTACACACAATCAAATATGGTTGCTTGGCTTAGCACACCTGCGCTAGATGTCGTCGGGATCTTTCCATGCGCATACAGAGATGCATCGCTAGATGTCGCTCGGCGTGTGTTCTCTCTCTCTCTCTCTCTCTCTCTCTCTCTCTCTCTCTCTCTCTCTCCTCGTGGACGAAACTACTGTACTACTGTAACTGTATCACAAAATGACACAATAATAACATGGGACATTCGGCAGAGGGGGGGTGTTATTTATTGTCAACTACACAGCTACACTACGACCTGGCCCAGCCAAGGCGCTGTTTATTCAGCAGATTGGTCATGCCCCAACTAATTTTACGAGTTTGGACTTGGAATTTCGACACGGCTTAGTTCATGTACCTGGAACATACTTACCAGGGTATCAAAACACTAGCCTCCTGCCCTCTTTTTTCCGGGGGAGATATTTACGACCGATCCAAAATTAAAGAAAATCAAAATCGATCAAAGCTATTAATATTAACAGTAAACAAATACTAGAAACAAAAAAAGAGCAGGCGGCCAGTATCTTTTGAACGTGCAGTTCGAATACGGGCTTCAAAACCCAGATCGAAACTTGCAAAATTGAGCGGGGCATCGCAGAAATACCCTCTTTTCGTATTTACTTGATTTATATTGCATCGTGTTTTGGTAGTATCTCTTGATTAGTGGCGAATTGGGTTATTACACTTAGGGTCGTTCTTATCCTTATGACTTCAGCACTGCTGTCTCCCCCAATTTCAGTACGATCGGTATTATCACGACCATTTATATACATACGAATTTTGTGTAAAAAAAGTGATATTTTTGAGTTTTCGCGTGGTATGTATGTATGTACCTCGGCGAAATCGAGTCGGAAAAAATAAAAACGTTAGATTTTATTCTTCCGTGTTTTTTTTTTTCCCCAAGTGCTTCCAAGCGAGTTTTGTAGCCTAACTTGCAGTGGTCTACGAGATACCTGGTACAACTATTAAATATTAATGTTACCGACTTTAGGAAGCTTTCTCCGGTTCTTGGCTGGCCCAGCTCGTCCTTGACATTGTATGCATGCATGCATGGCATGTGTCCGTTGGTTCATGCTATGACCTTTTTCGGCTTATTGTAATGGTATGGGCTTGGAAGGCTGGTAATTACCGATTTATACAGGTAGTAATTGGTCCATTTTCGTAATACTTGGATGGCATAAAACATAAAACGGACCAATTACTTACCTATAAATGAGATAATTACCGGCCTCCCAAGTCCATACCATTACAGCATCGTCCATACCATACCGGTACTACACTGATATCTAGTAGTATAATAGTAGAACAGCTGCAGCTTTTTGCGGTCCCTACGTATACTCGTACACTCGTACACCGCCGTTCTCCTATGATACAAGCACGCGCACTGCTGCTGTGCACGTCAGCCGCAGCCGCTTCGGCAAAGATTAACGATGAACATCAAGTGACAGTAGTGCTGCTGTGGTAGTACACGACACCTAATCAACAAGAAGAAACAGGAAATCTGGTCCAGGCCAAGTCCAGGCTGGATTTCTTATTTGAGAGGGTGCTTTCTTCACTATTTTTCAAGATAACCACTCCCGAATTGATTATTTTCCTCTCTCAATGTCAGCCTGACTTTCTTATCAGCCTGTTTCTTATGAGGTGTCCTGTCCTGCTGTACCAGGCATCATACTGTACGAGGTAATAACCAGATCCAAACTATGGCGCGTAAACTTACAAACTTATAGGGACACACAGTTTTTGGGCTAATAATCGCGGGTTTTGATTACTCTCACTACTCTTGCACTACGTACTCGTACATAAATAGCAACATCATCAGTATCTATCTCCTTGCCCTTTGCTCGGTACCACGGATGGGTGTTTGTTCGCTTGCGGTGGTCGGACGTGTTGCTGTTGAATATCGCTGTACCTTTGCACGAACATAGCCATCATGGCTTTACTCGGCACGGCTCGTACCTATAAGACGTACATAGGAACTCTGCCGTAAGCCTTGTAGCAGTGCTGCTCGTACCTCGTAAACACAGAGGAGCAGCAGAGTAAAATACAAAATGTTTCAGACATGTCGACATTTGAGTTAAATAAAATTATTAGTTGAGAAGTCTGTAATTCCTCCGCAATCGAAGAAATACTACTTTTTGGAAGAACAGGCTCCCACTCTATATTCTCCCGACCAAAGCCTCCTCGCAAAGATTCCCCCCCTCCATGAAGGTCTTAGCAATAACAGGCAGGTGTATAAACCGCCTTGCAAAAGTCTGTGCGCCTCGCTTGCTACCCCTAGACCTTGGACTCGGAACTTGTTTTTTTTTGAAATTTGGGAATTTGAATGCGAACGCGGGTTTCTAGAGATTAGGGCCGGAATTCTTTTTCGGGGGCAACTAATGTTGGTCTGTTAGAGACGCGTGCAGTGTGCAGCAACTCAACTAGGCAGGCCTTTGCTTTGGCACCGTGCCACACAGGACAGACGGAGCGGGTAGCCCAGCAGTACCAGCTCGTTTCGGGGCTGTTGTGCTTCTCACAAAGTCGTGAGGCATATATTTGGGGAAGCGGGGGCAAGGGGGAGAGCCTCGAAGGACTTGTGGGCTTTTGGAGCAAGTAAGGCAAGCGCCCGAAGACTCGAAGACTCTGCGCAGTGCGCACAGTGCCACGCCCGAAGCTAAGCCGTACGGGGTGAGTGCCGGAGCCGCAATGGTGTCGCATGCTGATGCTGTCTTTTATTATTTATATAGAGCATTTCAGAGAACGTGTTGTTTTAGGCATTGGCTATCAATCAATGATAACTGCTTTTCTGCCTGTCTTTGCCGATATAGCTTTATTTAGCTTCGCTCGCTGGGGTAATTATTACTTTCCACGTTTCCAACTTTTGGCAGCTTTTGGTCGTATTTTGTATTTTGTTTTCTGTCTTTCGAGATGTTTGGGGTACAGCAGCACGTACGAATAATTCGAATAGCAGGGCCCTCGGCTGATCTCTTCACCCATCTATCAGAGTGTTGCTGTATTGCGGTCGACTGTCAACTGCAAGCAAGGCTGTAGGGGGGTGTTGGGAGGGGGTACCTTTACAGCAGAGCAATTATTAGTGGTCGGGGCGGAACAGGCGATCATAGGAAGTGTTGCGCGCACCGCAACATGCCTGTTGGGCGTCGTGTGTTTGCGCGCCGTCAGGCGCCGCAAGCCCCGACCACCCCCCCTTCCCCCCCCCCCCCTCCGTATTACCCCCTGGCCGCGCGCTCGCCGGAGGCGAAAAAAGCGAAAAAAGCGAAAAAATGGCGATCTTTGGGCGAATGTACGCCTAAAAAGCCTAAAAGATGTCCAATTACGACTATTTATCAAGAAAAAAAGACCCCCAAAAATTTTTTCTCGACCCCGGCGAGAAAAAAACGCGCAACAATTTTTTTTGCCTGCGGCGAAAATGTTGCGCGCCCAAAAACGCGTGTTGCGCTGCGCGCAACTGGCCTCGCGGCGACTGTTGCGCAAAACCGTTATTTTGGCCAAATGTTGCGCCAGCGCAACAGCGCAACACCTAATTAATGCCCTGGTACCTACTGTATTTAATGGTAAAGGTAGGTGTACATGCTGAATGCAGCATGCTTGATCACACAGCAGTCGACAGTACTATTAATATTATTAGTTGTAGCAGTCACATGTTGCGAACCCATTAGGTGCTACGAATAGCAGTACGATATCATACTCGTAGTTTGTCTGGTTTGTACGTACCAGAGACTACTGCTGTGTACAGGGTATATAATACCCGGCGGGCACCTTCTGTAAAATACTCGTAGACCGTCGTAGTACTCGTAGACTTTGCTACGAGTACGTATATAGTATGCATGGTTATGGCTTACGGCAGCAGTACGACAAGAGAACGCGTACTCGTACGACAACATCAATACATTACTATTAATGGTTGCATTTCGAGGCAAAGACAGATACGAGGTCGTAGATGGTGTACCTTTTTGCCTACGCTCACTGCTTACTGGTTGGTATCATGGATACGACCGATAGTATCATAGTGACTGCTGTAGTGGTGCTGTTGCTGTTGCTCGATATATGTATGTATGTGCATCACACGGCCCTTTCTTTTCCCACCAACAAAGGGTTGAAGTTTGAAGGCACCAATGGAAACATGTATCTACGAAGGCACGAATGCATGCATTTTTATATACAACTGATACGAATACCTTGAGTATTGTGGTACCTCACCAGTCCCAATACCCCAGAATACTCTCCAGTGCCACCTCAGAGTACTCTGAGACTCTCCAGTACACCTGGTTATATATAAAAATAAATAAAAAACAACAGCTGTGAGATCAAGGGCGTAAAAAAAAAAGAGAAAACGACACCACACTCGTAGGAAGGTCAGAATGAAGAACAAACCGGATCGCTGTGATCACAGGGCGAAATGAGCGAAAACCATTTTTTTTTCGTTTTTTGTTCCCTTTTTTTAACTTGGTTTTAGAGACCCCCCCTATTTTATTTTCGCTGGTGGGGGGGGGAGGAGGGGTAATTGAAAAAAAAGTTGACTTATTGTTTTCTGGATCACAACGGTCCGGTTTTTCCCTCCAATATAGGGGGGGGGGGTAGTGGGGTATCTGGGATTCAGATCAGTAAGGTCGAGGATTTCGTCGAAACTCATCTCTGCTATGATACATAGCGGAGTGTAATACTTCGATCGCGCGTACTTAGGGTTTTATATACCTCTACTCCAACCCCATTTTGAAGTCACTGGGTATGATAGTTGCGCGTACTGCTGTACTGCCAGTACCTCGCCAATACCAACAGCTCAGAGTGGGTACCTCAGAATACGAGTCCACACCCCGGACAGTAGACACACCAATAGTCTACGTATTGCTTCGGCAATACAGTAGCGACAATGGACTGGTACTGCTGTCTGTTGATGGATATCATAGATGTTGTCCACCACAAGTACTGTAGCTGTAGTAATAGATTGTGAAGCGTGTCTGTCGATGGTCGTTGTCAGCCACAATAGATTGTGCGAGGAGTCTATCGGTGGCCACTGCTGTCAACTGTCAACCGCAAAATATTGTGCAAGCTCTCCATGGATAGCCATAGTTGCTGAATCCGTGCTGTTCGGGGAATAGCAACAGCGTGGTGCGTCGTTGAACCAATACCTGGTATGCTTCAAGTATTAAAGCAGCAGACGGCAATTGAGTTGTAGAGTTCGAGAGTTCGCTACGCTTTCGTCTCCAAGGCTGATTCGTATGGCGTCGGATTGGGAGGACCGAAAAGGCCAGTTTCCGATATACTCTAAATTCGACGGGGTGTGTCTGGATGCCTTCCCTATCGCCAATCGGATCGAGTTTGTAAGTTTTGTTGTGCTCTTCCTGGGGGCGGTTGGTACGAGAGTTGAAAACGGCTTCGTGTCCTGCTCGCGGGTTCTAGGAGGTGCTGCGCTGCGAGCAGCAGCATCAGCAGCAGCAGCAGCAGCAGCAGCAGCAGCAGCAGCAGCAGCAGCAGGTAAAGCGTAGCAGCAGCAAGTAGAACAGTCAGTCCAGCATCGGAGAGGTGTTTAGGCTGCTGCTGTGTGGTTCGACCTTGTGTTTGGAGGGGCGGAGAGAGATGCGGTGGGCTTGAACAACTTTTCGATCGAGACGTCCACTCCACGAATCCGGTCGAAAAACTCGAGCTTTTCGACGGGATGCGTAGATCGGATTGCTCGATCGAAAAAGTTTGGTTCGACTATTATTAGGATGCTTTTTCAACATTGTAAGAAAGCCTGATATTTGTCTCCAATCGGAAAACCGGCCTTTTCGATCCATGTACGAGTACACTCGAGGTCCCAGTATACCTCGGCCCGATGTATGACAGGGTCCCACTTTACCGTGGTGAAACTTGCTTATCACGACATCGACCCCACTTTACGGCAGCTATCGCGGTATAGAGGGGCCGGGGCCGTTTTATGGTTTCCCCGCACGTATACCGCCGTATGTGTGTTCTTTACATTAAACCGTCCTTCCTACCCGTCGACATCCAGCACACCCAGTGTCCGTGCCGATTCTTCATCCTATTAATAGAGGGACACCAGTTCTGTGGTCACAAAACTACGACACAGAGATACACGCCTCTACAAAAGCAGTACATTGGGCATATTAGTTACCAGGTATTATTATTCATGTTATTTCTTTCTTTCTTTCTTTGTCTTCCGCTTTTCTCTCTAGCAATGTAGAAGTATCTGGAGTGCTGGCGTGTGTTTGTCGTGCTACAGTAGTAATCGTACCCAGTACTATGGGCATGGCATTGCATGGTCTACCCTCGTTACTGCTCTATGGTGTGGTATCTCTGTGTCGTACCCTAGTTTTGTGACCACACGGCTTCTTGCACTGTTGTACCAGGAATCTTTCTGCCATGAAGGTTCGGCACGGGCACTGGCTGTGCTGGATGTCGGCGGGTAGAAATAAAAATAACGGTTCGACGGGTAAAAGTAACGGTTTAATGTGAAGAACACACAGACACAGCGGACAGCGCGGCGGGATGTGCGCTTTCGGCCGGACTCTGACCTAAAAAAAATGTCTCAAATCTTACTCCAGCTGATACTCGGTACAAACAAGCAGAAGGTAGTACTGCTGTACGGTCATTTACGCTTGCAATACACCGTGAAGTAATTTCCGCAAAACGTCTTACCACCGCAGTTCCTCCAACTGTTGTTACTTATAGTCAGCTGCTTATAGTGGTGTCGTAGAGCTATGAAATACTGCTACAGCGTACACAGCTGAGCGTACATCGTAACAGGTTTCTAAATATTACGGGGGACCCATAGTAATCAGAACCGATATCATGCACGAAAGCCTATATATTCCAGTATTTTAACTAAGCATATTTCGTCCTGATTACTATTATATGTTCCCCGGTACTACGAGCATTCGCTTCCCATTCCAGACAGACCAATACCCGTCGGCTACCGCAGTAGGCAACCACCACCGCAGATAAAACACGACACCTGACACACACACAGGTAGTACTCCTGTACACTACTTTACATATTCGAGTTAATTCCGCGCGGTCCCGGTTTACCGAGGTATATACCGCGAAATTGAGGCATCCTAAAGTACCGCGGTATACCGATTTATGGCGGGGTCCCACTCTATCGCTGTTTTCTGCTCCTGGCACACCACCGCGGTACATAGGGACCTCGACTGCCTCTACCCGACTGCGTAAGAGTTATAGCCTACACCTGGTATTCGTTTTACCCGTTTTTTGTTTGCGCGAAAGACCGCCGAATTCATTCAAAAGAAATACGAAAACAATACGAAAACGTCTGTACTCCGGAAGCATCAATACGTCTTTTCAGGCCGACTCTTCCGCAACTTTTTTTTTGTGATTGAAAACGGAAGGAAGTCGGATTTTCCACCGGCAAAACATCCCACCACATCGTTATTCGATGTGCTATCTTATCGTGATTTTTTTTTATTTCATGGGGGAAATCAGGAAAAACAGAGCAGAACTCAGATTTTGAACTCCACGACAGGAACGAGTGATCCATGCCGGGTTGGGCGATCATCTTTCATCACCAGCTGCTCGAAGAAAGGGAACGGAATGCGGAACCTCTTGGGGAGCTGCGTAAGAGTTTTTTCCTACTGCAGTCGCTGGACCAGCAAGGAGGTCTCGCTTTCACGGAGCACGAGTTTCTCGCAGCCGTCGTAGTCGGAACCCCCCCCCCCCCAGAAAACCCCAGTTAGACTGCTGTTTTGGTTGTCTCGAATTTGTTTTGGTGGCACAGCGCTGCTGTTGGACGGCAACACACGCGATATCGGCCAAGGTTATACTGATGCCCTCCCTCTCCGTGGTGGTCGATGCACGGGTGCCGTGTCCCATCTGTGTACTGGAGTAGCCACGCCCGTATCGTCGTGATCCGTCATAAGCCGGTTGCCCCGGTGGTCTAACTGGTAGCCACGAAGCCTGTTGGGTCGGATGTCGAGGGTTCGGTTCTCCCCATGGAGGTTTTTATTCTCAAATGACACCGTCTGTCGAGAGCGCATATTATAGCGTGGGTAAGCAAAATTCGACGAGAGTTGACGAGGGAAGAAAGTGGTGAAATATTCTCGCGATATAAACGCAAAGCAAGAACCGTAGTGGGGGAGAAGGGAGAGGAACCTACTTTGTGACCCCGGATCTGAGTTGCGACTAGGGAGGGAGAAAGACGGAAGTGCGAAGATAATAAATGGGATGGACAAAAAAAAAAGTGTAGGCGGGACATGCCTGTTTGGCCGCTTTTTAACTCCCGAATGCTCTTAACTCGGGCGCTCTAAGCTTCTGAATGTTCTTAACGCGAGCGCTCTTTAKATCGGGGTATCCGCTGTAACTTGACTGACATGTATAACATTTTATCAGGCCCCATACGAACGCGATTTGATAATAACCTGATGATATTTGGGACCCGATACCCCGGAGCCTGCGTGACAGATTCGTAAAACCACCTGGCATAATATTAAATAAAATTATTATAAATACGTCAGCTGTTAGTTCAACGATGGGATTGGCTAAGCACATGCCTCGATTGTTTTGTTTTGTTATGTGGTGGAACAATTTTGACATGAGTTTTTTCAACAAAGCGCACTATTTCTGTTTTTCACAGTAGGTTGAGACAATAGTCTATTGTGAAGGCACGCCCATTAGTACATTGCGGGTGGCGATGGATATTGATGGACAAATTTGATGATCTATTGTTGGCGGCAATAGCGATCGATAGACAAACTGTTTTGGTCTTTTGTTCAAACAAGGTACGAGATTTCTTGATCCGGTCAACAGCCATCTACGGGGCTACTTTTTCACTCCTAGTGTCACAGCGAGGGCACATTGTGTCAATGGTTTGTTATTACATTGATCCCGACAATACCTATCGATGGACTAGCGCGGCCAGCCTATTGTGGGCAACACTATCCATTGATGAGCAATTTTTGGGGGCTACGTTTTGTAGCAATGTTCTACCGGTATTTTTTTTGTGTTGTCCAGGGTGTAAGCGCTTTCCGACATGATCTATCCCATGGTTACATTTGTCTATTGCCCACATATCACAATCTATTGTTTCTACAGTAGATGTTGTCCTACAGCAGATATTGCTGACAATATCTACTGCTGTATCGATAGGCAGGATTGGCAGTCTATTGCCTACTGTGGTCTACTACAATGGCCATTGACAACGACGATAGATTGCGAGGCGTGCCAATCGATGGCCATTGCCAGCAGCCACAATAGATTGTACGAGGTGTCTATCGACAGCGATGGCCAACGGCAATTGATTGTGCAATCCATCCATCGATAGCCATTCTCCACAATAATTTAGGCAAGCTGCCCATCGATAAATGTTGTCCGCCACAATATATTATGCCGGCTTTCCATCGATGGCCGTTGCCGACCCCAATGTATTGGGCAAGTAACCAATCAATAAGACATTACTGACGACAGTAGAGCCGTCCATTGTATATACCATATTGTATTGCATATTGCAATGGCCACTGCCTATTGTCCAGGGTGTGGACATACTCTCCAGTACGTTAGAGTGCTCCTCAGAGTACTTCCGAGTACCTTTACTTCAACCCCGATGTAAAAATGACTGGGTCTGACCCAGCATCTGGCAGGTACGGTACTGCGTAATACGCCATGCCTACGAGAACAGTGGGAATGAGGAGCATGAGCATGAGCGCGGAACAGATGCTCCCAACTGGTCAAGCTGTTGACTGCATTGGGCTACTGGTACTGCGCTGGCGGTGCTTATTATAGTAGATGCATGTATGCTGCGGGAAAGCGGCAGCAGACACCACTTCAAACGAGAACACCACCAAGAACAGCGGTGCAAGTAGCCAAAACAGTGGCGGTTTCTCAGAAGGGTGCCTACGTTTCTTCAACAGCGGCAGCTGCGCGCACAGGCCTTCCTCTTGTCTACCGACAAACGTGCAGGGGTCGACCTCCCATCACATGACATTCAATAGAGGGGGTCGGTGACAGGGGGTACGTCTCCTAGGGCTCCATGCGTTCTTACTATATTAGCCTTGGAAGGTTACTTCATATTCGTGGGCCTATTCTGCTGCATATCACAGAACCTACGAATAGCCGTGTCGTATGTCGGCCCTGTGTACGTACGTCTCGCTAGGTGAAATCGCTCAATCGATCGACCAAACGAACGAACATGCTTTAGGTACTGTTGTAGGTCATTGACCCTTTTTTGGTATTACGGAGGACCATAGTAAATAGGACTAGGTATTGTTGGTAGAAATAGGGAAACATATAGGTTTTTGTGTGTACCGTAGTTCCTATTTACTACATTAGCCCACCCCGTAATAGTGCAAGCATTGTCCCACACTAAACCCCAAGTATTTTGTCAACAAAAAAATCGGGGGTGCCGTTCTTAAGGGGTCACGCCCAATATCGATGAATGACACCACCCAGCATAAAAAAATATCCAGGACCCCTCACATATCATACCTACATCGTTAAACGGACGGTTATAGAGGAGGATTGCGAACTCGTTGTCGAGCTTCGCGCTCCTGGGATTTATCTCCTCTTTATCATCGAATGCTGAATACCTGTGGGCGCCCGTAACCTCACAATACTTTTATAGCTAAAACTATACAACAGTAGGTGCAGTATTAGTAGGTGTTGTATTAGTAGGTGTAGTATTAGTAGGTGTAGTATTAGGTGTAGGATTAGTAGGTGTAGTATTAGTAGGTGTAGGATTAGTAGGTGTAGTATTGGTAGGTGTAGGATTAGTAGGTGCAGTAGTAGTATTAGCAGGTGTAGTAGTAGTAGGTGTAGTATTAGTAGGTGTAGTATTAGTAGGTGCAGTATTAGTAGGTGCAGTATTAGTAGGTGTAATTAGTAGGTGTAGTTAGTAGGTGTAGTATTAGTAGGTGTAGTATTAGTAGGTGTAGTATTAGTAGGTGTAGTATTAGTAGGTGCAGTATTAGTAGGTGCAGTAATAGTAGGTGTAGTATTAGTAGGTGCAGTAGTATTAGTAGGTGTAGTATTAGTAGGTGTAGGATTAGTAGGTGCAGTAGTAGTATTAGTAGGTGTAGTATTAGTAGGTGTAGGATTAGTAGGTGCAGTAGTAGTATTAGTAGGTGCAGTATTAGTAGGTTTAGTATTAGTAGGTGTACTACTGTAGGTTTAGTATTAGTAGGTGTAATATTAGTAGGTGTTGCATATGTACGGAGGCGTAGTATGTGTACGGAGGCGTTCTACGTTCTACGATAGGGGTAGCAGCTTTTGAACGGAAGTATTTGTGTCACTGAGACTGGTGGGCTTTCTCTCAACCGAGGCTGAGCTACGCGCCCCAACATGGTTTGTTTTTACAATTTTTCGTTGCGGACCTTGACCATAGATAGGATTGATGCTTATTCATAGGATTGATGCTCATCCATAGGATTGATGCTTATCCATAGGATTGATGCTTGTCGATAGGATTGATGCTCATCGTCATCATGGGATTGATGCTCATCCATGGGATTGATGCTCATCCATATATAGGATTGATGATCATCGATAGGATTGATTCTTATCCATAAGATTGATGCTTATCCATAGGATTGATGCTCAGCATAATAGGATTGATGCTCATCCATAGGATGATGATCATCGATAGGATTGATGCTCATCGATAGGATTGATGCTCATCGGTTTATGTTACTACTGTAGGTGGTTTTATTCTCAGAGCCATTTTTTTGGGCGAGCACTCATAATCATCCCTCGAAATAATGAAACCAAGGGAAACAACTACAGTAGAACAAAAACGAAAATATATACATTCGTATGTGCACGAATTCTTACTCCCTTCTGTGTACCTACTTCCCCTGCAGAGGTCTTGAAGTGACCACCGTCACAATACTTCAGGTGCACCCGTCACATGTCGTATCACAGCATAGCATGCGTCTGTATTGGTTCGCCAAAATTTGTTTGCAGCTAAACTCGTGGGAGGTTGTACGCTCAGCGGTCTGCTGTACAATCCGCCAGCACAGGTGTCTACCCTGCTCCTGCCCCCCCCGCCGAAAACACGCCTTTTTTTCATGGCGCATAAGGTTGAGCGTTGTTAGCACTGCTCGTCGATTTCCATCTCCAAATCGCGCTCTCCCACTTTTCCAGCGACGGAAGAAGACTCACAGAAACATGAAAACTGAAAGGTGCAAGTGTGTACGTATATAGGATTTACAGTAACGCCGGCCGAGATTTCGAAACCCAACTCGACCTCCAGGAGGGGGACAGCGTTCGTTCCACCCGTTAGACTGCGGTCAAGCCTGCTCAGTTTTACCAGACACGAGAGTGGCATCCGAGTAGCACGGCCAGAATGTAAAAAAACAAGCGTGTTTTGTGTTTTTTGTTTACTGTTCGTGGTGGTTTTCTACACCGGAAAACACAGCAAACATAACCCATACGTACGGGGTTTTCGCCGTTTTGGAGGCATGTTGCCAATAATGATTTAAGCACTTGCTGGTCCATGGCCCGTATATATACCGTCGTATACACCTGGAAGAGGCAGTATTTACCATGCTCGCAACCCTCACCATGTGCAAAAAAGAAGCCGTGATCGAAATCGCTCCAGTATTTAGTTGGACAGCAACGCCCGTTTTCTGAGTTTCCACCATTTCTATGCGTGTGAAGTATACCTGGTATACAATTAATTTCGTATATTTGAAATGATGACGAACCAGGTAAGTCTGCAGAGCTATACACTCGTACAATAAAAAAAAAACGAGAACAAACTAGGAGTTCCTGTCATGCCCCTTTGTTCCCGTTCGTTCTCGTTTTTGCCAGGTATGCACCAAGTAGGTGCTGTACACTCCCGAACTTTTTTTATTTCGTGGTTATTGTGCACCAGGTTGCCAAGTAGTACTCGTACTCGAAACGACGAGTTATGGCGGATGGTGGGTCCGATGAGTGTCGCGCGCCGCTTCAACCAACAACCTCATCCAAACGGTACATTTTGCCCCATGTCCCCATGTCCCCATGCCCCTACGTCCTCGGATGCCCCATGCCGCAGGTGCCGTGACACATCTACAAGATCTGCATAATATCTGCTGTGTTGAGATCTGTGTTAAGATCTGTGCACGATCTGTGTAAGATCTGTGTAAGATCTGTACATTAGGATGAGCGAAGTGGTGAAGGCGGGCGTGCTGGAGGTGACGGTGGTGCAGGCCGTCGGGGTGGACCTTCTGGGCTCGGGCTCCGTCTTATCCAGAACGTGGGTTTTCGATATACTTCGGTATAACTTTTATTTTGTACTATTGATACCAGGGAGTCACTGCAGTTCTATATATGCATGTACTATTTGTACTATTAGTACTATTAGTACTATATCGTCAAAACTGGCGCGAAAACAAAATCTGGTACGACGTATACCGTACTACTTCGTACGTTTTTTTTTTTTCTTCACATCCCATTTTTTTTCTTCGCCCTTCCTACAGCAGTAGTAGTCGTGACTCAGACCCGGGGTCACAGAGTTGGTTTTTCTCCCTCCCCCCCCACTACGCATGGTTCGTGCCTTGCATCTTTATCGCGAGAAGACTTCAGCCCTTTCTTCTCTCGTCGACTCGCATCGAATGGCTGCTGCGCGACGGACACATTTATCTTCATACTGCTGCGCGACGGGTTTGTTTCGGCGCTCTATTTTCTATCCCGTTCAGCGTGAAAGCGCCGGGTTTGTAATCGATGGGCACTGTTTGGATGGCAAATTGATACATTGGTGGGTTTTGGGTTGTTTTTTCGGAGGCTATGGCATCATACTTGAAGTTTATACACAGCTCTTCTACTTATAGGCGGCGACTGACAACTATTACTATTGTTTGGTTGGTTGTGGTCGACGGTGGAGCCGCTCGCACGGTCGGAATGTATTCTGACATTCTGACTCGATCGAGCAGTTTACCTGGAGCAGTGTGCAGCGTGTTTATGGTACGTAGTGTTTAGTGTTTACTGTAGTATTAATAGTGTCTCGCGTGTACGTAGCGTGTAACGTCTATCACAATGATCAATTACGATCAATCTACGTAAGCCTGCCTATGTGGCACCTGTTGGAATATTAATATTACACCCCTCGGATAGATCATACAGATCATACAGATCATACAGATCATACAGATATTTCATGGCAGGATGTATATTCGTGAACTGTGTGCTCTATATGATCTAGCTCATGTTGCCGGGTGGGAGTCATACAGTCTGCATGGTCTTCGTAGGACAATATTTCTTGGTTGGAGCTGTACTCTACAGATCCTACACATCACCTCAGAACGGCAGGTTAGGATCTATATGATCTATATGATCTGTATGATCTGTATGACCTGTATGATCTATCTGATCTGTATGATCTATACGAACTATCCGATTTGATCTGTATGATCTATCTGATCTATATGATCTATTCGATCTATCTGATCTATCTGATCTATCCGATCTATTTGATCTATCCGATCTATCTGATCTATCTGATCTATCTGATCTATCTGATCTATCTGATCTATATGATCTATACGATCTATCTGATCTATTTGATCTCTCTGATCTCTCTGATCTATCCGATCTATCCGACGTGTGGAACATTCCAAAGAGCGCCGCGGAACATTCCAAAGAGCAGTACAAGTGCAGCAGTGCGATATCAATATGGCCGTACCGTTATATTACAGTATATACCTAGTATGTATGTATGTAGACGTATTTTGTTGACTAAACCTTGATGTTTCCGAACCTGTGCGTACATCTATGGTGTACTATACTTGAAAGTATACTTGGTACCAGGCAGGATGTGATATATACGTATTAATAGGTCGCGCATGAAATCTGTGAAGCAATCAACCAAAATATCAACGTGTTTATCCGCCCTTCCGAAACTTTGTTGATTGTCACTCCAGCATGATTTGTTCCGATTGTGTATTCGTTAGCGTTCTATCCTACTGCGTGTATGTCTCTATGCCTGTCTGTCCCTTGTCTATCTCTCGGTATGCATTTCTCTATGTTTTATGTCTCTCTGTCTCCTGTTTCTATCTCTCATCTCTCTGTTTCATTTTCCGTATCTCTGCCTCTATAGACTATGTCTCTATGGGTCTCTCTCTATGTATATGGTCTCTCTGTCCCCTGCGTCTCTGTCTCGCATCTCTCTGTCTCATCATCCTTATCTCTGTCTCTGCCTCTCTGACATGCTCCGTCCCGGCATTGTAGAGATGCGAGGGTCTATGGTCATACGAATACAACCATGCATGAAAATGAAGTACACCCCCCCCCACCTGTCTCCTACCCCCCCTTCTTCCCTCCCTCCCTCCCTCCCTCGCTTGCTCAACCTTTCCGCCTCCCTTTGTCCCTCTGTCCCTCCACCCCTCTACCCGTATCATCCCCAGCGGCCGCCGAAAGCCCGCGGTGCTAGCGAGGGTAACCGTCGACGGCACCACCAAGTCAGGCCAGCCGGCCACCAGGAGCCACCACCCCGTCTGGTTCCCGGCGCAACCCTCCGGCGATAACGCCGAATCACGCTCGTCGAACTCCCACCGCAGGCAGGACGGGAACAGCAGCAGCCGAACCCTCGGCGGCACCAGCGGTGGCGTCGTCGGCCGGACTGGTGGCAGCAGCGCTCGCGTGTTCGGCCGCGCCTCCTCTCGCCTCGAAGACACGGACGCTGCCGCTGGAACGTTAGACCGGACGCGCGGACGCTTCCGGGGGGGTACTGGTAGCAGCGGAGGCAGTAGTGGCGGCGGCGGAAGCGGCCCCCTTGCCGGTATAGCCGGTGGCAGCAGCGGCGCAGGCGCGGGCGGGGTAGGGGTTGGCAGCGGAGCGTGCGATGCGGCCGATGGGGGGCGTAACGTCGCCCGCGGGCTGCTATTCGAAGTGCGCGAGTTTTATGGCCCGACGCGTGTGGTGGTTGAGTTGGTGTCGGGCGGAGGCGGTGGCGGCGGGAGCTCGGGGGGACGGGCCGTCCTGGGGAGGTGCGAGGCTAGACTGGCGGAGGCCTTGGTTGGAAGGGGGGGAGGCTCTGGGTCTGGTTCGTCCGCGCTGGCCAAGACTGCCCCCGGGTTTGGGCTTGGAAAGGGTGAGTGACTGTCTCACGCCCTCGGTTGTGGTTTATTGTTTTTGGCGCTATCGGGCCGGGGTGGGGGACGCGGCGGACGCTTGGTACGGGTGGGTTAGCACCTGTTTTTTTGTTTGGGTCTTCCCTTCGATTATGTTTTTTAGGGCTCTTCGCTTGATTATGGTGTAGGACCTCTATTAATAGGAGTACATACGTAGCTTACCCCAAAGCTGAGTTTTGATCACATGCATTGCCCATGTAACGCGATTAGCTATCCAATGGCAATACGAATGTGAATGTTAATGTGAGTGTGAATGTGAATATTAATTACCTAGAGTTGCAACGAATATTATTTGTAGGTTTGATGAAATGTATTGCTTCATTGAACGCGATGAAAAATCCAATGGCCTCGTGTTACAGCCATATAACGAATACTATCGTAAGCACTCGTACTCGTACGTAAAATGGGATCCCAACGATATTGTTGGTTAGTTTTTAGTTTTTAGTTTTGTTAGTTAACCCTTTGAGAACTGCAAAACTTATCCCACACTAATTCCAAGTAGTTTGTCGCCAAAAACGTGAGACCTGTTCTTACGGGATTGACGAGCCCCTAATTGCAGCCATAATGTTCTTGGCGGGAAAGTACGACCCCTAATTGCACCCTCTATCGCAGTACGCGTGGGATAGGCTGGGCCTGCTATGGTTGGGGGGTGGGATCGACTGGGGCTGGGGTCGCAGTTTTTGGTTCGGTTTCCCGTCGGTTTAGAAAGTCGCGGCGCTCGAGTTGGTCTTAAATGCCTCTCTTTGTTTTTTTAATGGACCGTCTCACTCCCGTTTTGGGAAAAAAATGACTTGGAATTAGACTAGTAGGAAATACCTAGGAGTTGTTTACCACCACTGCAAAACTTATCCCACACTCGTATAATACGTACGACTCGTATACTAGTTCCTCGTAGGTTTTTGTTCGGCACCATTGCGAAACTTATCCCACACTACTACTCGTAGTATGAATCTATTAATAGTGCTTGGTTCGTACCTTCCGTATAAAATAATTCATCATTACGTGCTCCGTCCCGACATCAAACGGATACGAGAAGGGGTCTATGGTCATACGACTAGGTAGGGCAATGCATGATTTGGATATTTCACCGTCTATTTTACTTTTATTTCGTAACAATTCTGGATTTGTCTAAATATTTTATATACGAGGTGAATATTTTACCTCTTTCAAACTTTAACCCTATTGACGGTTGTATATCGTATCCTTTAGATAGTACAGTAGTTTTCCCTCCGAGGGGTTAAAAGCGGGCGTTTTATGTGGCACTCTTGTCCGATTCTATGGAATGGGGTACGTATCCGTTTGGCCTCTGGTGCGATTGTGCAATGGGAACTGTATTCCCATGGGCAGAGTGGTACGACATACCAGGTATTGCTCTAGCGAAACAGGGGTTTACTAGTCTGAAGGTGGGGTGTCACAGCGTGGTGGTGCCATACCACCCCTTGCCTTCCTTCCTTCCTTCCCCTTGTCTGACCCCCTCTCTTGCTTGTTTGCTTAACTTGCCCTTCTTGTTCGTTTTTCGGAAACTCGTGTGTGCCTTTCGAACGAAACGGTCGGCAGCCGTGCGCGCCGCCGACCAGCCGCGAGCGGCAACAGCGTACTCCCCGGCCCCCGCGACCCAAACGCCCACCCTGAACATCCAAACCTACAACAGCGGCGACAGCAGCGTTGTCTCCCCCCCGCTGCTCCTCGAGTCTTCCAGCTCCACCCCCGACATAGCCGACGATGACCTAGTCGAGCGGCTCCAGTCCCCTCGTTCCTCTCAAGACGAGATCGACCACCGCATCGCCACGGTGCCCGCCCCTACCTCGACGGCGGCTGCCACCACGGACACTGCGCACGCTGTTGAGTGTTTGTCGTGTCTTCCCCAGGGAGGCGTCTTTGGTCGCTGGCGGCGCGTGAGGGGGGGGCGGCGCATCTCCCGCGGTAGTGATAACCTTAGCGTCAGCGATGTAGGTGGGACCCAGAGCAGCATCGGGGGAAGCGGGAGGGGAGTTAGAGGAGGAGGAGGTGGAGTGGGAGGAGGAGGAGGAGGAGGAGGAAGTGGGGGTGGAGGGAGTGAAGGAGGAAGTGGAGGAGTTGGAGGAGGTGGTGGTGGTAGTGGACGAGGAGGAGGGAGCGGAAGGCCCGAAAAAGTTCCCGACATAAGCGCGAGGAAGAAGTCGTGGCGCTCAGGGTCTTTGACGAAGGGACCCAGCTCGGGAACCGGAGTGTCCCCCGTTGTGGTCAAAGAGGCGGGAGACGCCAAGCCCACGACAAGGACCTTCACCCTAGAGGAGGCCGAGGGGCTTGCCACCACCAACTGGGGCGGGGGAGACGCGTGTGGCTCGGCGAAAGACATCTGGAAGGAGCTGGTCTACGTAGGAGCCGGGGGGAAGGCGGGGACTGGGAAGGCTGGGGGTGGCGGTGGCGGTGGGGCTGGTGCGGCGGGGCCGGCGGTGCGGTTGCGGCTGCGCTTTGTGCCCCTCTGGGACTGCCTGGTGGTGAGAAAGGGACGGCCGAATGCTTTTTGCTTTATTGTGTGTGTTTTGATGATGTTGGGGGAAGTGTTAGTGATGGTGTTGGAAGAGGTGCTTCTGATGGTGTTGCAGGGATGTTTCTGATGATGTTGGACGGTGTGTTGCTGATGTATTGAAGACATATTGCTGATGTATTGCAAGATATTTTAATGGTGTTGGAAGAGGTGTTACTGATGTTGAAGAAATGTTGACGATGAAGGTATTTTTCTGATGTTGAAGATGTTGTTACTGGTGCTGAAGAGATGTTACGGATGCTGTAGAGATTTTACTGGTGTTGAAGAGATGTTACAGATGTTTGAAGGCACGGTATGGATGTAGATATGGACGAGATGCTCCTGATGGTATTGAAGAGATGCTACTGATGTATTGGTAGGATAGAGATGTTACTGATGATACACTACCACGGTAGGGGTGGTATAATATAGGGAAGCGGCCAAAAAAAGGTATACCTCGTCCCTTTGCGGCCAAAATCAGGTACATACTTGAAACCAAGTCAAAAACGCACTCCACGTGCCCTGCCATTGGTCCAAAACTCGTTGTACCGGTTTTTGCCTCTTCAAAACTCAGGTACACCTGATTTTGTCTACTCTGCTTGACTTTCACCTTTTTTTTGTCGTTTTTAAGCCAATCAGAGGCCCTTCATAGTTCCACCCTATGCCCCCTATACAAATGCCGACGTACGCGGAGACCCCCTTCTCCCTTCACACCTCGCACTACACGCCACTCGAGCGACACACACATATCTGCCTGCACACCTCCGCCGAAATAATACGAGATAGAAGGCTCCCCTTCGGAATTGTGGTTGACTTGGAATACCAGGGGTGTCACAAAAGTTGAGAAGGGAGAATACAGCAGCAGGCGTTCGTTCCTCGTACTATTAATAGCAGCTACTCGTATACGTAGCCACCGGGCGAGCACGAAGAGCATGAAAAAACTCTACTTTGCATTGCAAGGAACAGCAGGTTCGTGGGGTGCGTTTTGGGCTTGATTTTAGTATGTACCTGTTTTTGGCCCCGAACGGACCAGGTGTACCTGTTTTTGGCCGCTGCCCTATAATATATATATTTATATACTTTTACATATATTTTTCTTTTCGTCCAGCTCATTTATCATCTTCGCCCTTCTTTTCTCTCTCTCTTTCTTTAGTCGTAACTCAGATCCGGGATCACTAAGTAGGCTCTTCTCCCCCCTCCCCACTACGGTACATGCCTTGCGTTTTAATCGCGAGAAGATTTCAGCACTTTCTTCCCTCGTTGACTTGCGTCGGATCCCTACAGGTACATCACTAGAGAAGCTCTAGACCTCGCTTTGGGAATAACTTCTGTTACGTATAATGACGCAGGCTACAATAGAAGTGCACCATGTTTTTTCCCCACCCAAAAAAATGATTTTGGAGGAACACAAAAGTGCTATCATACCCGATGAACAATCCCATAAAACTACTCTAACTATACTACATATAATACATATAATACATATAATACATATAATACATATAATACATATAATACACAATAATTACAGAGATTCCGACGGTTTTGGGTTTAAGGAACGTACAAAATATGGCCTCATGCAGAAAACCCGGGAAATCGTCTTATCCACTCCCGCGGGAAAAAAGCTTTGAGCGCCCGCCACGCAAGCTACAGTGCTCGGATCGAGCCCAAACCTCGACCAATGTGTCCGGCCGGGCCTCCCGTGTCGGCGTTCTTAGCGTTTTGCCGAAAAGTGCTCGTACGAAGAGAAAAGTTGCGAAAAGTGCGAAAATTTCACAGACATAACTATACATACTTCAGTATAATACACAACAATTACAGAGATTTCGACGGTTTTGGGTTTAAGGAGCCCAATCAGCCAGAAAGGCTTCGTACCTCTATAGTTGCGCTCGTCCAGTCCCGATACGGAACCCTAAGGGCTAGGCTAGGTATCTGTATACTGGTATCTATTTATTTACTGAAAGAACAACACCTGTGAGATCGATGATTTAGTCGAAATTCATCTTTGCAAGCTGAGTGTGACACTTCGATCGCGCGTACTTTCGGGTTTGTGGTGAAATTTACCAGTACGAGGTACATGGGTTTGGTATTAGTTTGTCAGGTGCAATGTTTGACGCGATGGTTGGAGAGCCCCGCTAGTGGCCCTGTTGAAGATGTGTTGCTGATGTTGATGTTGAAGATATGTTACCGATGTTAAAGATACGTTGCTGCTGGTGCTGGAGATACTGGAGATATGCTCCTGCTGTTGAAGAGATGTTGGCGATGTTGAAGATATGTTGCTTATGTTTGAAGTTTTTTTTACGGATGTTTGGAAGACATGCTACAGATGTTGAACATATGTTACTGCGTGTTGGAAGATATGCTACTGATGTTGCAGATATGGACGCAGCCCACAAGAAAAAAAACGAGTTTTTGGCACATGTATATGTTATGATGTTGCAGGTACGTTGATGTTGAAGAAATATTAACTGACGCCGACTAGACATGTTACTGATGCTGAAGAGATGTTCTGATGTCAAAAGATACGTTGCTGGTGTTGAAGAGATGTTACTGACGCTGAAGACATGGTACGGATGTTGAAGATTAGTTATTTATGTTGAAGATTTGTTCCTGATGTTGAAAATATGATGGTACGGATGTTGAAGATTAATTACTTATGTTGAAGATTTGTTCCCGATGTTGAAGAGGTGTTAATGATGTTAGTGATGTTGATCACCTGTGGAAAGGGTGTTTTGCAGCGTAGACTACTGTAGAGCATGAACGAGTTCTTGCATTGACCATTCTGAAGCTGTTACGCCCGGGATGTTATGTTGGGTTTTATTTGCGAGACATGCTTGGCTTCCACATCGTGCTGTGCTTCATGAAAGCGGTCGTTGCCTCATTGCTGCTCATTGGCTCAGTGGCTCATTGATCATTGGCTCTTAGCGTATTGGCTCATAGCTCATTGGCTTATTGCTCATTGGCTCAGTGCTCATCATTGCCTCATCGCGCATTGGCTCATTGCTCATTGCCTCATTGCTTATTGGCTGCTCGTTAGCTCATTGACTCATTACTCATTGGCTCATTGCTCATTGTCTCACTGCTTATTGTCTCAATAATCGTTGTGTCAATGGTCATTGTCTCGTTGCTCGTTGTCTCGTTCCTCATTGTCTCAATGTCTCATTGCTCGTTGTCTCATTGCTCATCGGTGTTGCAGGACGGAGGAGGCATGGACGGGCTGGGGGCTTTGCACGCGGCTGCGAGGGATGGAGATGCCAGGCTGGTGAGTTTCTGCCGTGTGTCATGGGATGCCATTGGTCGACCCGCGTGCGGCAGATACCTTTTGCTACTAAAAAAACGAAATGTCGCATTGCGAGCTGCGATTTTAGACGGCCACCGATAATAAGCATAAACAAAATAATATCTATTAATAGAAATAAGGTCCGTGGTACGATGGAGGTACCACTTATGTAACACAATATTTATGGCTGAGGAACTAGCCAACAAGGCGTACGCCTTAGAAGGCATGACTTGTCGTTGTATTGCCATTACTGTTTTACAAGAAGACAGTAAGACAATAAGGCAATAATACAGTAAGGCGATAAGGCAATAGTGCAATAATGCAATAGGGCAGTAAGGCAATAGTACAATAGGGCATTAGGGCAATAAGGCATATGCCTTAGAAGGCATGCCTTGTATACCTTTCACGGGGTTGTGCTGGTCTTACATTTTGATTTGTTAGTTTTTTTTGGGTGAGATAAGAGGCCTCCTATACTATAATCAAGATAATCAAGTGGCCACACTCAGGAAATTTAGGAGCTACCACCATGATAGCCGATCATACCATACCATACCATATCATACCATACCACCTACCGCTTGTTACCCGGGCGAATTAACAAAATGTCGTACGCAAATGTGTTGAATTTTACCCAAGCTTTCGGACTGCCAGCGAAGCGAGCTGCGCATTTACATGGTCGTTTGCTAGGGCCCTTTTTCTGTTTTTCGCCGTGGGTGAATAAAGCCGGAGACTGTATACAAAACGTGCAGCCAGAGATTCTTGAGAACATTCTTGAGAACATTCTTGAGAACATTCTTGAGAATATTCTATAGAATTGCGAAGCCGGAGATTCTATAGAAAATTTGATGTCGGAGATCCGCGCCGTCCGCAACCGAACATCCTCTCTGAAGTGCGTACGTAGCGTTTGTTGTTGTTGTACTGCCTTTGCCTTCCAGCAGGGCACACAGTAGTTGACGACAGTTACACGTATACACCAGCGCGAGTTCCTCCTACGAGCTGGTTCAGGCATATCACCGCAAATTTCGTCAGTCATGAATGCCGCATGCAATAGCAACTCCAATGTCATAATCTATATATATATATATTTTTTTTTGTTCCATCCTCATTTATTATCTTCGCCCTTCTTTCCTCTCTCCCTCTTTAGTCGTAACTCAGATCCGGGGTCACTAAGTAGGCTCTTCTCTCTCCTCCCTCCCCAATACGGTACGTGTAGGCCTTGCACTTTTGTCGCAAGAAGGTTTCAGCACTTTCTTCCCTCGTCGACTCGCGTCGGATCCCTACAGGTAACATCACTAGATAAGCTCTAGACTCGCTTTTGGGAATAACTTATGTTAACGTATAATGACGCGGCTACAATAGAAGTGCACCCATGTTTTCCCCCCCCAAAAAACAAACATCGCCAGTGAGCCGCACTATGTATGAGTATGCAGGTAACGTACGTACCCCGTAATCTACCCTTTTTTTAATATGTAAGTGCGGCAAGCCACACATTGCCTCCAGCGCATGGTGCCTAGTAAGTGGAATTCTGATGGGAATTTCGCGGCGGTGCATCGCCGCGCCCCATTAGTATATACTACAAGGGCTCCGCTCCGCGGGCGGCTGACGCCGCCCGCTACGCTCGCGCAAGGAAAGGGGCAGAAGAGGCCCATGATGTATAGTGCAAGCAAAAACACCGACTTGAAAATGCCAAGAGGTTCATGGTAAGAGGTTCATGGTGCACAGGGAAGAAACGGCGGACTTGACATGCATGCAAAACATACTCGGGATGCACATTAGCTCCATGCTCCAGGACAACAAAGAGGCTGTATGATCGAAAGAGAAAGCACAGCAACACGGCTCACAGCACGGCGCTGCGCTGCCTGCTATGGTGGGTGTGATTTGTGCCTTCGTGAGTATGTGTGGTAGTACAACAACAACGAACGGTGGTATATATCACTTCGTACTTTGTATGCATGAAAGAGAAAGCACAGCACAGCTCGGTCATCAAGTTGTGAAGTACGAAAAACAGGAAATCAACAAAACTGAAAAAGAAGAAAGACGTACACATTTGTACGTACGTACATACGTACGAGTATATATACGATTACTCGTACGTACTCGTACTCGAAAAATAAGAAAAAAAATCATCGGGCCCATTGCGCCGCAAAAAACAAAAAAAAGTTGAGACGTCTTCCGCGTTTTGTCAGCCTTGATGCTCCCCGTCCCTCCGCGATCACGTCGCCATCGATTCGGTCCGGGTCGAGCTCTACTGCCTCTCTGCCCCAGTGAGCCCCGTGGCCCGCCTCGCATGAAGCCCGGTGCTCACCGTGGCCCTCGTTCGCCCGCTCCATCATGAGGTGTTCAAATCGCCTGGTCCTCTCTCTGAAAAAAATATGTGTTCCGATAAATAAGCACCGCTTGAATTTTCTTTTACAAATTGAACGACCCTTATAACTCTGACATACTGGATTGATACAGCAAGCAGCAACGCAGACAAAGGTCCTTCATGCTTCCCTCGTTTCTCGGTGGACACGCCACGCCTAGCCACGAAAAAGACGACCACGCTCCTTCTGACCCCCCCTCTACTGGCCGGCGCCCTCCCATACCCGCGATGGCGCCGGGCTCGCCCGCGCTGCCGTGCTGTCTGGGCACACACACGAACCCAAAACTGAAAGAGGAAAAAGCCTCTCGACAACTAAAAAAGTATATAGGGAACAAAGAGAGGAGCAAGTAATGAACGGAGGCGGTGTTCGAAGTGGGAGCTCTGAGAGTGCAGGGATGAGGGATCCCTGGGCGAGATATTAGTAAGTAAGTCTATGGCTTCATGCAGAACACCCGGGAAATCGTCTTATCCACTCCCGCGGGAAAAAAAACTTTGAGCGCACGCCACGCGAGCTACAGTGCTCGGATCGAGCCCAAACCTCGACCAATGTGTCCGGCCGGGCCTCCCGTGTCGGCGTTCTTAGCGTTTTGCCGAAAAGCGCTCGTACGAAGAGAAAAGTTGCGAAAAGTGCGAAAATTTCACAGACATAACTATACATACTTCAGTATAATACACAACAATTACAGAGATTTCGACGGTTTTGGGTTTAAGGAGCCCAATCAGCCAGAAAGGCTTCGTACCTCTATAGTTGCGCTCGTCCAGTCCCGATACGGAACCCTAAGGGCTAGGCTAGGTATCTGTATACTGGTATCTATTTATTTACTGAAAGAACAACACCTGTGAGATCGATGATTTAGTCGAAATTCATCTTTGCAAGCTGAGTGTGACACTTCGATCGCGCGTACTTTCGGGTTTGTGGTGAAATTTACCAGTACCAGGTACATGGGTTTGGTATTAGTTTGTCAGGTGCAATGTTTGACGCGATGGTTGGAGAGCCCCTCTAGTGGCCCTGTTGAAGATGTGTTGCTGATGTTGATGTTGAAGATATGTTACCGATGTTAAAGATACGTTGCTGCTGGTGCTGGAGATACTGGAGATATGCTCCTGCTGTTGAAGAGATGTTGGCGATGTTGAAGATATGTTGCTTATGTTTGAAGTTTTTTTTACGGATGTTTGGAAGACATGCTACAGATGTTGAACATATGTTACTGCGTGTTGGAAGATATGCTACTGATGTTGCAGATATGGACGCAGCCCACAAGAAAAAAAACGAGTTTTTGGCACATGTATATGTTATGATGTTGCAGGTACGTTGATGTTGAAGAAATATTAACTGACGCCGACTAGACATGTTACTGATGCTGAAGAGATGTTCTGATGTCAAAAGATACGTTGCTGGTGTTGAAGAGATGTTACTGACGCTGAAGACATGGTACGGATGTTGAAGATTAGTTATTTATGTTGAAGATTTGTTCCTGATGTTGAAAATATGATGGTACGGATGTTGAAGATTAATTACTTATGTTGAAGATTTGTTCCCGATGTTGAAGAGGTGTTAATGATGTTAGTGATGTTGATCACCTGTGGAAAGGGTGTTTTGCAGCGTAGACTACTGTAGAGCATGAACGAGTTCTTGCATTGACCATWTCTGAAGCTGTTACGCCCGGGATGTTATGTTGGGTTTTATTTGCGAGACATGCTTGGCTTCCACATCGTGCTGTGCTTCATGAAAGCGGTCGTTGCCTCATTGCTGCTCATTGGCTCAGTGGCTCATTGATCATTGGCTCTTAGCTTATTGGCTCATAGCTCATTGGCTTATTGCTCATTGGCTCAGTGCTCATCATTGCCTCATCGCGCATTGGCTCATTGCTCATTGCCTCATTGCTTATTGGCTGCTCGTTAGCTCATTGACTCATTACTCATTGGCTCATTGCTCATTGTCTCACTGCTTATTGTCTCAATAATCGTTGTGTCAATGGTCATTGTCTCGTTGCTCGTTGTCTCGTTCCTCATTGTCTCAATGTCTCATTGCTCGTTGTCTCATTGCTCATCGGTGTGTGCAGGACGGAGGAGGCATGGACGGGCTGGGGGCTTTGCACGCGGCTGCGAGGGATGGAGATGCCAGGCTGGTGAGTTTCTGCCGTGTGTCATGGGATGCCATTGGTCGACCCGCGTGCGGCAGATACCTTTTGCTACTAAAAAAACGAAATGTCGCATTGCGAGCTGCGATTTTAGACGGCCACCGAAAATAAGCATAAACAAAAGAATATCTATTAATAGAAATAAGGTCCGCGGTACGATGGAGGTACCACTTATGTAACACAATATTTATGGCTGAGGAACTAGCCAATAAGCCGTACGCCTTAGAAGGCATAACTTGTCGTTGTATTGCCATTACTGTTTTACAAGAAAACAGTAAGACACTAAGGCAATAATACAGTAAGGCGATAAGGCAATAGTGCAATAGGGCAATAGGGCAATACGCAATAGGCCAATAAGGCAATAAGGCATATGCCTTAGAAGGCACGCCTTGTATACCTAGGCTACGGAGTTGTGCTCGTCGTACATTTTGCTTTGTTAGCTTTTTTGGGTGAGATAAGAGGCCTCCTATACTATAATCAAGATAATCAAGTGACCACACTCAGGAAATTTAGGAGCTACCACCATGATAGCCGATATACCATACCATACCATATCATACCATACCACCTACCGCTTGTTACCCGGGCGAATTAACAAAATGTCGTACGCAAATGTGTTGAATTTTACCCAAGCTTTCGGACTGCCAGCGAAGCGAGCTGCGCATTTACATGGTCGTTTGCTAGGGCCCTTTTTCTGTTTTTCGCCGTGGGTGAATAAAGCCGGAGACTGTATACAAAACGTGCAGCCAGAGATTCTTGAGAACATTCTTGAGAACATTCTTGAGAACATTCTTGAGAATATTCTATAGAATTGCGAAGCCGGAGATTCTATAGAAAATTTGATGTCGGAGATCCGCGCCGTCCGCAACCGAACATCCTCTCTGAAGTGCGTACGTAGCGTTTGTTGTTGTTGTACTGCCTTTGCCTTCCAGCAGGGCACACAGTAGTTGACGACAGTTACACGTATACACCAGCGCGAGTTCCTCCTACGAGCTGGTTCAGGCATATCACCGCAAATTTCGTCAGTCATGAATGCCGCATGCAATAGCAACTCCAATGTCATATATTTGGCATCATACTGACCGCCATGAACAGTGGAAGAGGGTGACGTCGCCAGTTTTTTGTTCAAGGACCTAGAACTGGCGCTACCGCCGAAAATGTGGCCCGACCAATCACAGGCCTTCAAAGTGGTCAACAATAGTCAGGCGTTTCCGTAGGAAAACGTGTTTTCCCCCCATTTTTTTTTCTGAACGAGCCGCTTACAGGTGGTCCAAGGCATGTTTGTACAAAGTTTCACGTAAATATTCGACGATCTGACTGCGTACGATCATATGAAGTCATACTTAACGCCCAAAATCGATTCTATACTGAAACTAAGTAATTACGAGGAAACGCCTATTTTTGCACTTTTACCGCACAAAAGTCCAAATGTCCACGCCGTTTTTTGGAGATAGACCCTGAAATTTGGCACACGTGTTTTATGCGCCCTACCCGAGCCTTTTACGAATGTTTTTTTTTTGTTTGTTTTTCGCCGGAAATTTTGGACTTAAGACCCAAATTTCCCAAAAAAAATACAAAACTAACAATATCTGACGGAACAAAAAAAAAAAAAACCCACCCGTTAAAGTCTCGGGTAGGGCACATAAAACACGTGTGCCAAATTTCAGGGTCTATCTCCAAAAAACGGCGTGGACATTGGCCACTGAGTGAATTTTCCGCGGTATACTTGAACCAGCCTGTAGCGAGAACTACATGGCCCTGTTTTTTTCGTCGTTTTCGTCGTCGCTTTTCCCCCCCGGTTGATAACCTCAACTCAAGGGGAATGATCGGATCACGTAGTGTGTATATGGTAAGGCGCCCACGAGGCAGATACATGGCAAAACCCATTGCTGTCTCTGGAAGTGGCCACACCAGAAATTAAATCTAACCATTGGAAGCTGTCGATCCAGTATGCAAGTCCAGCCTCACAGAGCGGCTTTATTAGTAGGATGCAGCTCACCCTCCTCACGACTACGCCCAATCACCTCACGGCGCTTCGCGCTTGGTGCAAGCAATGTCTCCTGGTTGGTGAAAACCCGACGTCTCCGTCCCGGCATTGTAGGAGATGCGAGGGTCTATGGTCATACAACACGGCCTGCACTGACATGGTTATACCCCCCTCCCCCCCCGCCGCGTGTCATGCAAAGGCACCTCATTGTGAAACCTTACTGCGACGCCGCCGTGCGGTCGCCATTGGTTTACGCCTGTCTTTGCCGTTGCCGGAGGGGGTTGACGCCCATCCAGCACTGCATTCAGGCGGGGAAGGCAGAGCGCGCTGAGGGAGCTGCTGCAAGGCATCGCCAGGGACTGCCTTAAGGGGCGCGGCAAAGAGGTGGGCTATCATCGGCCACAAGGGGTAACTGCTGATCGCTGGGTGGAGTATAGTGCTGGCGTTACGATACGATAGGGGGCGATTTTTCTGTCCTGAGTTTTAGCCATGGGTCACCAGGGGTCGCTGTAATCACTGAGGGTGGTATATATAGACCTGTCGCGTTATAATAAGCGTCCAGAAAAAGGGTTGGAAATACGTTGAGTTTAAACCACTCTTGGACCTCTAGCCTTTAACGTACTGTATATAACCCGACTTCCTGGGGAAAATTTATTCGGAATTTTTCTCCCGTAAATGAAACCATTTTGTCGAAACGGGTCCAAGGTGTAAGCACTACTGGTATATTATATACGCGGCTGACTGCCGTTTGTGCCTACACTTGTATTACTTCGGTATACCTTAAACCCAGCCGTCGACTGAAAGATCCCGCCTCTGGGTAGGGGGTTACTATTTAGTGTCCTGAGTTTTGGGCCATGGGTCACCGAAGAGTCGCTGATAGGAGTCACTGAGGTGGGCTAATATAGACCTTGGCGTTATTAATAGCTTCAACACAAATGTACTTACTGCACTGCTGCTGCTGCTGCTGCTGTTCTGTGTGCCTATACCTCTCTCTCCAAGCGGCAGTATTCGTGCGTGGGTACCGTGATTGTTGCCTTTGGCATACTCTCTGTGCACCCTACCCCTTCTGCTGTTGTTGCTGCTGCTGCTGCACCAATAATTGCACGACGATACGATGACTCTACCTACATACAGCCAGCTACGAGTAAGCTGTAACAGCAGTTTGGTTGTAGTATATTTATCTCTTCCTCCCTTGAACCATACCATACCATACCATACCATACCATACCATTCCATACCATACCATACCATACCATACCATACCATACCATACCATACCATACCATACCATACCACCTACCGCTTGTTACCCGGGCGAATTAACAAAATATCGTACGCAAATGTGTTGAATTTTACCTAAGCTTTCGGACTGCCAGCGAAGCGAGCTGTGCATTTACATGGTCGTCTACTAGGGCCCTTTTTCCCTTTTTTCGCCCTTTTTTCGCCGTGGGTGAATAAAGCCGGAGGCTCTGTTCAAAACGTGCAGCCGGAGATTATATAGAGCGTCTTGAGAATATTCTTGAAATCTTTCTTGAGAACATTCTTGAGAACATTCTTGAGAACATTCTTGAGAACATTCTTGAGAATATTCTTGAGAACATTCTTGAGAATATTATATTGAACAGCGAAGCCGGAGATTATATAGAAACATAATGTCGGAGATCCGCGCCGTCCGCGACCGAACATCCTCTCCGAAGGGCGTACGTAGCGTGTGTTGTTGTTGTTGTTGTTGTTGTTGTTGTTGTTGTTGTTGTACTGCCTTTGGCTTCCAGCAGGGCACACAGTAATAGTTGACGACAGTTACACGTATACGCCAGCGCGAGTTCCTCCTAGCGAGAACTACCGAGCCATTTTTTTTGCCTTCGTCGCTTTTTTTCCCCAGTTGGTTTGTTCGTCTCCCACGTGATTTGTTTACTGTCGGCTACCTTCTGGACAAGACAAGCCGTGGTTACAGGTGTCTCCCCCCCCCCCCACTCTGGTAGTGGCCATGCCAAAACACAAATCTATTCATTCGAAGCTGTCATCCATTGCAAGTCCGCCTCACAAGCGGTTTTTATTAGTAGGATGCAGCTCACCCTTCCTACGACTCGCTCCACACCTCACGGCGCTTCGCGCTTGGTGCAAGCAATGTCTACCTGGTCGGTGAAAACCTGACGTACTCCGTCCCGGCATTGTAGAGATGCGAGGGTCTATGGTCATACAACCACGGCCATGCATGACATGCGGCTAATGAGTACCCCCCCCCCCTTGACGGCGTGGATGAAAGGTCACCTCCTTAGTGAACCTCTGGCGGAGTCTCAGCCCGGGGTCCCAGGTGCTGTCTTTGCCTTGCCGGAGGGGGTTGACGCCCATCCAGCACTGCATTCAGGCGGGGAAGCAGAGCGCGCTGAGGGAGCTGCTGCAAGGCATCGCCAGGGACTCCTTAAGGGGCGGCGGCAAAGAGGTGGGCTATCATCGGCCACAAGGGGTAACTGCTGCATTCGCTGGGTGTGGTATAGATGCTGGCGTTACGATACGATACGGGGGTCAACTTTTCTGTCCTGAGTGTTTAGCCATGGGTCACCAGGGGTCGCTGTAATCACTGAGGGTGTTATATAGACCTTGGCGTTATTAATAGCCCCAGAAAAAAGGGTTGGAATATAGTTGAGTTTAAACACTCTTGACCCTAGCCTTTAACGTACTGTATATAACCCCGACTTCCTGGGAAATTTATCGGAATTTTCTCCGAAAATGAAACCATTTTGTCGAAACGGGTCCAAGGTGTAAGCACTACTGGTATATTATATCACCGGTGCTGTTGTGTAATTGTATACTTCGGTATACCTTGACCCAGCGTCGACGAAAGAGTCCCGCTCTGGTAGGGGGTTACTTTTAGTGTCCTGAGTTTTGGGCCATGGGTCACCGAGAGTCGCTGTAGGAGTTACTGAGGGTGGGCTTAGATATAGACCTTGGCGTTATTAATAGCTTCAACACAAATGGGTGAACTATAATTTACTTTAAACACTACCTGGTATATATTAACCCTGACCTTACCCTATATAACCCAGACCGCCTGGGATATTTCTCGGAAATTTCTCCGAAAAATAAAGCTTCCATGAGGAGTTAGTGTGGGCTGTCAACCATTTTGTCAAAACGGGGCCAAGTCGTAAGCACTACGTGCTGGTATTATGTCACCGCTGCTGTTTTGTTCCGGTATATAGATGTATATTTACTAACGAACGCGAGTTTTCAGTGCCAAAAAAAAGGTACTGTACCCTGTACCCCTTTCGAGACCGACTGAAGCCGGGTTCTACGACCGAGGTTCTACGACCGACCGCCGACCGAGAATAGTTTTGTGTACACGATTTTACAATTTTTTCAAGTGCACCAACAAAGCAGACGAGTTGACGACACTTACAAATAACCTGCTGCGTGAAATCCTGGCGGCAGCCATACTATATATTTTGCCGCCCCGGTTGCCTCTTCCCCCCTCCTTCGGCTAGCTTGCCGGGCCGGCTTGTCGGACGAAACAGTATACCTGGTCGTAGTGGTACTTGCTAATTGTGAGTTGGCTATGGTAACTATTAGCCGCCGCCTGGTTTTTAGTTGGTGTTAGTTGGCATATTGTTGGCTAGGTATGACAGTTCACTGCGTGCGGTAATTTTGCGTAGTCTTTTTTTTTGTATCTTCAATAATTTGCGTATTTGTTGGGCTCGAATGGCGTATTTTCTTGATGAAGACCTACCGGGTAAGTCAGTTAGTTGGCTTACTTCGCCAGCCAACTAATAACTATTTAGTAGCCGTGAAGTACTAAGTACCAAACCGACTACTAACTAACACCTACATCAACAACTAGCCATCAAGTCCAGCGAAGGCATGCTTTACCCACAGCCCTACCGATACAGCAGTACTGAAATAGTTGTGTCAGGGGAGGACACCCCGCTGCTTGTTTGTGGCTCGAATTGTGTATTTTCGTACGTACTAACTTCGGTTAGTCGGCTTACTTGGCCAGCCATTCAACATGTAGCCGTGAAGTCATTGGTGTAGTTAGTGTAGTAAATCAACCCTAGCCCCTACCAGTACTGTAATATTGTTTTGTCGGAGAAAGCACGGGGAGAACACGCCGCTTTTTGGCCGCTGCTTGTTAAAAGTGGCTCGAATTACGTATTTTTCTTATTACGGGTGGGCTAATGTAGTAAACACTAGTAAATAGGACCTACGGTACATACTAAAACCTATACAAATACACATTTTTACGAACAATATGTGGTCCTATTTACAATGGTCCCCCGTAATAGTAAAAATACGAACTAAAGTCGGTCAGTGGGCTTTTTCGGCAACCCAACACATACCGTGTGGTACTACAGTAGTAGTATACTATTAGTAATATAGCACTCACACACCCTGGGACTAATTTTAGAGCCTAATACTCCAAAACACGAGGGGCACGCACACACGAAACTGTTCGGCGTTTACTCTCTCCCTCCGTTATCGAGGAAACCCAGACATAGAGTAGTACACGGGGTGTGCTATCTACCACCCGTATTATACGGCAACTATGATGCGCAATGCATGCCTTGTAAATTCGTAATACCGCAATAGATGTCTCCCAGTACGGCGGAGTGGTGTGCCTTATTGGGGGAAACCGCCTTTTTCAGTCCACGTTATGAGTGCTATTCGCCAGTCGCGCCAAGCGATTTTGACCGCCTCACATCGGGATACCGCCTTATTACTAATACCGCCTTATTTAATGTATGCTACAATAGTCGTGCGTGCACCTACTTTTTTTTTTTTTTTTTTTTTTTTTTTTTCCGTCCCATTTATTATCTTCGCACTTCTGTCTTTCTTCCTCCCGTGACGATGCAACCCGATGTCCTGGGGTAGAAGACAAATGTTGAGTTGGTTTCCGGCAGTCATAAGTGTTTTTGCCAAAATGTGCTACCTCTATTTTAACACGGGGCTAATTGGGAGACCCCTGTATACTTTGTTGCAATCTCTATATGTTTGTCTTTTGGCAGGGGGAGGATACGCCGCTTCACACGGCCGTCAAGGCGGGGGAGGAGGCCATGCTGAGGATGCTGCTGTCGTCGACGAGAAGGTGACTTGACCGACCGACCGACCGACCGACCGACTGACTGACTGATTGACTGGTTGACTGACTGACTGACTGACTGACTGGCTGGCTGGCTGACTAACTGACCGACCGACCGACTGACTGACTGACTGACTGACTGACTGACTGGTTGACCGACTGACTGGCTGCCTGGCTGGCTGACTGACTAACCCACAAAAAGGCGTTTTTTTTAGAGGGAACGCATAGTAGTGTGCGAAAACGTGACATTTTTCACGGATCGTGTTGGCGTGACAACCGAGAGCCTCGAAAAAGACTGCGTACCTGGCACATATATATATACGAAATTTGGTGTCATGAGGGTTGGTAGCAAGGAGCGCGACAGGAGCTAAAATGTCGTGATGCAACGCGCGTACATACACGGGTATTGCGTACTTCTGGTATATTGAGGGTAGCTTGCCACTTATTGTAGAGAATGATTGACACACCTTGAGTGCGGGACGCAGAGAACTGACCCTAAATTTAGTCCTTATCCTAAGCCTAAGCCTAGGTCTAAGCCTAAGCCTACGCCTAAGCCTAAGTCTAAGCACTTTCCTCCTCCATTCCTTCTCCACTCCTTCGTTTTCATTTTCTCGTGGTATCATTCCTTTATGCCGACACGCCCTCCTCCCGTTCCCTGCCCTTCACGCATTCATTCAATTATCCCAACACTATTTCAGTCCTTCCTTCATGCCGTCGTCCCTTCGTGTCTCCAGTCCTTTCTGCCTAAACGCCGTCACTCCTTGAACCCTTCTCACGTCCTTACGCATGCATTAATTCCTGTGTACTTGCCCAAACCCCTGACAGTTAATCTACAGATCATACAGATCATCTACAGATACATCATAATCTAGATCATCTAGTTCCTCGCCTCCCGTTTTGAAACGGTGCGCAGGATCTGCATAGCACAGATCCAACCCAGAGGACACGTGCTAGGTCATGCAGATTATACGAGTCCCACCCGGTAACATGAGCTAGATCATACAGATCATACAGATCATACAGATCATACATATGATACAGATCATACAGATCATACAGATAATACAATATCGGGAATATGTCTGCCTTGAAACAACTAGATCATGGTGAAGTGGGAATCGATGACCTGCTGATGATCTGTCCGATGGGAGCAACATTCCTTAACCCATTAATTTATTTATGCCAGCATTCCATCAATCCTTCGTGTCTTCATGCCAACACGGCTTAGTCCCTTCATTCTTTCCCCCCAACACTTCTCAATCCGTTCGTCCCGTCATGCCTCCATGCCTTCTCCACCCCTTCATTTGTTTTCATCCCTTGATGCCTTGATGCCTTCAGGACGGAAACGCCGTCCAGGATGTTGAGCGCCCTGCGGTTTGGCCTGGGTGCTTCGCCGAATACGATGGTTGACTCGATCGGCAGTGACGGTTTCACTCCGCTTACCCTTGCGGCCATCTGCGGTAAGTCATAACACAGGGTCGACTACCCACGTTATTACCGTATCACACGGGTGATACTATTAGCATACCATTAGTACTATTATTACTATTATTACGGGAGTCCATAGTAAATAGTACCTGTGGTACACACTGAAACCTATATACTGACATATTTTTACTATTAATAACAGTATTTGGTCCTATTTACTATGTTCCTATGTATGGGGGATCTGAGTAAATGGCACCTGTGGTACACACTAAAACCTATATACTCACATTTTTTTACTGACAATATTTGGTCCTATTTACTATGTTCCTATGTATGGGGGATCTGAGTAAATGGGACCTGTGGTACACACTAAAACCTATATACTCACATATTTTTACTAACAATATTTGGTCCTATGTAACGGGGGACCATAGTAAATAGGACCTGTGGTACACGCTAAAACCTACTCGTACTCACATATTTTTACTATTAATAACAATGTTTGGTCCTACGTGCTATGTTCCTACGGGGGACCATAGTAGATAGGACATGTGGTACACACTAAAACCTATATACTCACACATTTTTACCAACAATATTTGGTCCTATTTACTATGTTCCTCCGTAATAGTACACTGTAATCAAGTGATTTGATAACACACCCCTCGGACGAATGTGCTGTTTTGACAATGGGTGTGCAAACGCCGAGAGATTTTTCCAAAGCCTTTGCAGGCATGCTTTCAGGAAAGAATCGGCTCAGGGGGTGTGCTATCAAATTATTTCCCTTGATTTCAGTACAAGTTTTGTTATACGGTATACTCCTGGAAGGGATGAGTCGATCGGTAGATCAACGGTTGGATTGGGTTGGATTCGATTTTAGGCGAGTTTTCAAGTACTCTACGCGGCAGCACGTTGAGACATCAAGAGTTGATATTTTTTGAGTCGACTTTTTCACGAAAGGCCATCTGCGGCGAGCCATGAACAGGATGGCACGACCGACGCTATACATTATGCTCATGGAAGGAATCGATCGATTGGTATTCATAGATCAACGGTTGGATTAGTTTGGATTGGTTTGGACTGGTTTGGGCTTTTGAGTGAAGTTGATTGGATTTTGTTTCTGCTGTAGTTCGCACGGCGCCTAAGGAAAGGTACTGCTGTACTGCTGTACACTGTACCCCTTTTGGAGATGGGTGAAGAGACCTTCGAGATCGCTCAAGAGACCGACCAGATGGGCCCAGAGACCGATCAGGTGGCTGAAGAGACCGACCAACTTGTATCCAGCGGACACAAGTGGACGTCAGTTACAAACTTCCTGCTGCGCAAGTTTCCTAGCGACAGCTATACGCACATACGATTTGTTTTTCACAGCGATGAGTCTTTTTAAACAGGGCTACGCGACCGACGCTATCATACTGGAGACAGGGGTGGGTAGGTCGATCGGTAGATTCGGCGGCTGAAAAAAGGGATTACTGACCTAATAATATTACGGGGGACCATGGTAAATACTAGTAAATAGGACCAAATGTTGTTAGTAAAAATAGGTAAACATGCTAGTAAGTAGGTTTTATTTTGTGTATACCGTAGGTCCTATTTACTAGTATTTGCTATGGTCCCCCGTCATAGTATGACTATTAGTGTGCCATATCGATACGATACCGATTTACAACAAAAAACGAACAGACGCCATTTCGGTATTTCATATTTGATATTTACAGCGAAGCTTTCGTTCAGTGCCAGCATGAAAAAACTCGGGGGAAATGCCAGGGGGTGGAAGCCAAAACACGTTCGATACGACATACCAGGTACAGTACAGGAAACCTAATAAGAAACAGGCTATTCATAATAAGAAAGCCAGGCTGATGTTTATAATAGAGGACACTAAGAAATTCGGGAGTCATGATCTTGGAATTAATGCGGAAAGTACCCTCTCTCGAATACGAAATCCAGCCTGGGCCAGCTCTCCTGTTTCTTATCAGGTGTCCTGCCCTGTATCGAACTGTATCGAAAAATTCAATACGATATCCAACACTAACCAATACCTGGTATACACCACTCTGTCCGAAAATATAAGCACCGTTTTGATCGAATAATATTATACATGCGATCCTTTCATTTTGGGTACAACCTGGTACAACCAGGCAATAGTTTTCACCGCCATCATCTTCATCTTACCAAACCCGCTCCCCCACCCCCCGTCCCAGGCAATGAGTCGATGGTGAGGTGCCTCATCGAGGAGGGGGCAAATGCGTCCGCGCTTGACGCGAGGGGGATGACCCCTTTGGCGCACGCCGCGCACGGTGGAAAGCTGTTGGCGGTGAGGGTGCTGCTCAAGGCCAAGGCTTCCGGCGGAACGGGAAGGTGCGTTTGCTTGGCCTCTTACATAAATAAATACACCAACTGGAAACTCGTTGGGGCTGGTCGGTGTTACTATTACTACTGGTAGCACGGTTTCTTGCCCGGTGGCTTCGCACTTCTTTTTCTTCCTTAACTTTCATTTTTTTTTTTTTTTTTGCTGTGTTCTTTGTTTTTGCTCTGTGGCTACGTACGAGTAGCTGGTATGTACTAGGAACGAAACGCCTGCTGTGTTCTCCCTTTTCAGCTTGAGACGCCCCCGGTATTTGAAGTCAGCCACAATCACCCCGAAGGGGAACTTTGTAATTATTACGAATACGTCAGCTGCTTGGATTTTGTGTACTAGAGGTTTCATGCACCTGACCCTTGTGTTCATGTTGCGGAGTATTTGCTTGGGTGCTGTTTTGCCTTGTTGGCTACGGCGCCGCTCTACTACAGTAGTATCGTAGGAGGGTTTGGTGGTCAAACCGGAGGCATTGCGGACGGGCACACGGGGACGCTGGAAGGAAGAAAGGGCTTGCAGGTGGTGGTGGTGTTTGATTTTTATCCTTGCAGTTGAGGTTGGTGTTGCTTTAGGCGGCCAGTATGTTGGTGTTTTTTCTTTCCTTGAAGTTGATGCTAAATAGAACACATGCGTTACCAGTACACTGCCAGTATACTGCCAGTACACTATCAGTACACTATCAGTACATTATCAGTACACTACCAGTACACTGCCAGTACAGCACAGCTGTAGGGCGATGCCGCCAAGTCCAGTCCAGTACAGCACAGCATAGAACAGTCCAGCAGAGCACAGTACAGCGCAGTGCAGTGCCGTATCAGGTGTATCTTTATGAACAATATATCGAGGGTATCACCGTCAAGGGTCTTAATGTCAAACGGATCAATATCAAACGGATCAATATCAAACGTATCAATATCAAGGTTGGGCCAAACATCGCTGAACGGTTCGGTTGATCAGTATTTTAGTACTACAGTAGCAGTGCGGACGACTTGGCCCAGCTCCTACGCAACGGTTCATCGTCCACATCAACTCCTCATTACACCCTAGAACATTCCCAGAAACTTCCCAAACGGTACTCGTAGGGGGTTAGGGCTATTACGTTTTTGCGGTTATAAGGGGTACGTAGGGTTCGGGTTTTAGCTCGAGTATGTTTCAACCATTTTGGTTCGGAGTTGAGCCAAGGCCAAGGTTTATGTGTAGCCTACTCGTACAGCCCTCGGATTGATAAGACGGAATGATAAGAAGGCTTGATATGCCGGCTTTTGGTGAAAAACAAAGTTTTGTGTGTGCCCAAAAATGGCACGAGACGGTCGGGTCCCCTCCCATCGGACAGACGAGATGCCTTTTTTTTAGAGCTGTGAGTCGACACGGTCAACTCACCAACTAGGTATTCGCCGGACAAATAGTTGTTAATAGTCGCTTCCAGGAGATGCCGACTATCCGACTTACTGGGTGTCCATACTTATACAGGAAAGGTTGTTGAATGCGGGTTGCATTTATTTCGTTTTTGGGCGGGGCCCTCTCGGTCAGGGAGGGGGCTGCTCAGGCTCACTTGTCGACTAAAGCCAGTCAGTTGGCTAACATCGCCTGCCGATTGGTTAGTAGTCGTGAAATCCTGTCGAGTCACAGCTCTACTTTTTTTGGACGTATATCGCAGGCCGTCACAATTTTCGGAGCTCTCGAACCGTGCTACGGCAGGTGTTGCACTTTTTAAGCCGAGACTAACCATTGCAACCCCTAATTGCAACCCCAAATTGCAACTGAGGAGCTACACAATGTATTCGTATCCGTTGTGTATTGCACATTTTTATGTGCAAGTCCATTCTTGATTGCGTTTCGGACTAAAAACGTACATGTCATACAAAATGTGTGAAGGTCGGTTGTGGGCTTGGGGCATATAACTACTATACTGTAATCAAGATAATCTTTGTCGGTGCTATCTATCCCTTACCGTAGCACGGGTCTCACATAAAACTAGTATATTAAGGCCTAAACTACCTTTTCATACTATAACTGGTATAGTAAGTCCAGACGGCCGTCCGTCCGTCCTGAGCTGCCTTCCCCACACTAACAACAGTATATTAAATATAGACGGCCGTCCGTTACAGGCCTAAACTGCCTTCCCCACACTAAAACTGGTATATTCAGTCTAGACGACCGTCCGTCACAGGCCTGACCTGCCCCCCCACGCTAAAAACAGTATATTAAGTATAGACGACCATCCGTCACAGGCCTAACCATGCACTAAAACTGGTATATTAAGTCTACTGAAGACCGCCGTCTGTCCGTCACGTCACGGGTCACGGGCCTGAACTGGCGGCTCTTGGCACATATATACATACCAGGGTATGCGGTGTGCTGTATGCTGTATGCTAACGTGTATGCTGTGTTTTGTCATGTTCTGTGTTTTGGTTGGGCTCTACCAGTGGGGTACCTGGTCTGCGTCGGAGCCGGTTAGCAAGGATGGCGTGCGCTCCGTGCAAGACCAACGAAGATGGAATGGTAAGCCAGAGAGACAGAGAAAAGAGAGGGAGAGAGAGCTAAATAGATAAAACAGAGATACATGGCGCGTGGTACGATAGAAGTGTATGGTATATGGTATACGGTTCCCCTTCGGGATGTTGGTCACTTGAAATCCCGGGGGTGTCGCAAGATGAAAATAGATCGCACATGCTTCATAATTTAATTTTTGGAGCAAACCTGTGGCATAGACTGTAAACGTCGTACCTGGTATTGCATAGCGAGGGCCATTCCTAACGAAACAACTGTCACGAGATGATATCGTATCTGAGGTACAGTGGGCTCCCGGTGTTAAGAAACTTCAGTTTGGTGTCCAGGCTCAACGGCTTGTTTTGTTTCTGAAGTCGATCTAACTATTTTTGTAGGATTTAAAGTCGATCCCACAGTGGTACTGTAGTTATCACGGCTGTTCTGCGCTGTACAGCTGAGTATACAGAAGATAGTTATGACAGAGCTGTTGCGCGACGAGTTCCGCCCCGGTCCTAGATAAGAGTATTCACTCGTACGTAATACCTTTTGGGCGGGTACCCTGGTACGCGTTTAGCAGCCGAGTACTCGTCTAAGGGTGCCCGTCGAACAGCTGGATACCCGGGTGCCTGGGCCCAAATTCTCGGCGAGTATGAAGTGTTATCCATACCCGTGACGGGTATTAGCGGTTTTGTTGGTTTTAATCGCTGCTGTAAAGCGCGGCTGATAATAAAATCAGTGGGGGAGGTTTTGCTGGAATCGAATACATCAAACACACACGCATACACAATGAAAGAAAGAACACAGCAAAGCAGTACTCGTTTGTTCGTAGCTTTCACAACGAGATCTGCTGGATTCCTCTTGCTACTCGTAGCTGTTTACTACGTACGGGTCCGGCGCACGCATACAGGACACAACAACAGCCGCCACAAAGGCAACAATCTGAACAGCGGCTACTGCGTGTTCTGCAGCTTCTTCTGTTGTACTGCTGTGCTGTTCGATAAACGGCGCCTTGGCTGCTCTGTAGTTTGTAGTCAAGACTAGAGACATGTACCCGTAAAGTACAGCAGTAGTGCTACTGTACCAAAATACTCGTATTCGTACGTATGTAGATCGGCCTATCCTTCGTACTCGTAGATCTGTGTATGTGTACTTTACGTAGATTCCAAAATATTGGAACCAAATTACAAATTTACATCAAATGCGCCTATACATTTTCAAGCGTCTCCTACAACTGCTACTACTGCTGTACGCAGCCCAGACAGAGCAGACGCATGCAACATGGTATCAACTACTGCTGCACGACGCTTGATGTGTGCCTCGTTCGATGTCGGTGTGGTCCTTGTTTTATCGTGCGTGGTGCGTGCTTTGTGTGTTCCGTTCATACGGCGGGTCAAAAACGAACCATCGAAGTTCATACGGATGAAAAAACAGTCGTACGACAGGTTTTTTAGAGTAGTTACGAGGCGGTGTCAAGTCGGAACGTCTCCCCTGAGTTATTTGCCAGAACTCGCGACTTTGAAGGTCCAGAGCACGCCCCACGGACCTCGGCCGGGACCCGCACTTGCGCCGTGGTGTACACGCGGCCCCCCTGTGTGCCCCGCAGCCGACAGCGCGAGAAAAGACCCGCGGCCGGAGATGAAAACTGAAAGTATTCCGGGAAAATGTCTATTTGGTACCTGTACATATACGGTACACGGTATACCTTTTTTTGGCTGAAACGTTTTCGGAATGGCGGAGGGGGCTCCCCTAGATCGTCGGGCTTTCATTGTATACTAGGGTTGCAGTATTTTTCGTTGTATACTTGGTGCGTTTATTCATCGGGTAGTGCGTTTATTTTCCTCCAAAATCAGTTTTTTAGACTACTGCAGGTATTGAGGTCCTTAACCCATTCAGAACTGGAGAAAATATCCCACACTACTTCCAAGTAGTTTGCCCCCAAATACGTGGGACCGGTTCTCAAGGGGCTAAGTCACCACCCTAAGAAGGCAAAAACATGGTGCACCTATATACCGTAGCATGCATCAGATTACCTCATTATTATATACAGTGTGGTTTCATACGTCGTACCTGATTAGTTTCATATTTTGTTTTCGCGACGAATCGCCAACACCGGTAAGGCAGTTGTGCTTCGGTGAAAGCCCAACGTGCTCCGTCCCGGCGTTGTAGGGATGTGAGGGTCTATGGTTCATATTATACGACTACGACCATGCACGGCATGAGTACACCCGCCCTCGCCGCCGCCATCACTAACACCACCGCCGCCACCTCCACAACCGCCAACACCACCGCCGCGACGGGGGGAGAGGTACGCACGGACCGGGTCTTCTCTCAAAAAGTAAGCGTGTGCGCGAGCGGGTGGGGCGTGGTGAACGCCACCTGGGCGGAGTCGGTCGGAACCCTGCCCGCGACGGCCACCCCGCGGACGGTGTTCCTCATGTACGTGGCGGAGAACCTCGCCCTGGCCTCGGACGGCGAGTGCGAGGTGGACGTCTGGTTCATCGTCGACGGAGGCGTTACCTCCCTAGGGGACGCCGGCGTCAACACGTTCTTGTCCGTGTCCAGCCTGGACGACCCCTCCGATGCGGAGGTGTGGGCCAAGTTCACCCCTGCCACCGAGACGGAGAGGGCGACCTTGGTGGACAACACCTGGATCGACGTCGGCTGCGCCGACGCCGCTGCGGTGGAAGAGGCGGAGGCGGACGCGGAGGCGGAACAAGGGAACGCGGTGGTGGTGCCGACGCCGCCGGCGCCCGTGGGCCAGGAGCCGAACGGGAGGAGAAGGAGGAGGAGCTAGGCTAGGAGGCTGAGTGAGCTTGCTGCTGATTAACCAGGGGAGAGATGACGGGAGCCAAGCTATAGCCGGACGGTGGTGGATGGATGCATGGATGTCGTCGTCATCGTCATTGCTTTCCTCTTTTTGGACCGAGCGAGGGGGGGAGATGGGGCAGGAGGAGGAGAAGGAGGAGGAGGAGCTGAAAAACGCCTGCTGCTGTTTTTTTTCGTCGTCTTCGGAGTGGGAGAGGTTTTCCAGTGAGTGTGGTGCAGGCTATTTCGGAACTGCGCTATCACGTGTAGAGGACAGATGCTGGTTGGAGTGAGAGTTGAAGAGGTCAACCAAGAGGTGGGGTAGGGGGGGGAAGTGAACAAAAAAGTAGTCTGAACTAGTACTGTTGCCACGACGAGAACTTCTACCAATGCCACTACCAAAGCTACTACCACTTACGTCCACCACCACAATCACAACAACGACAACACCTCCAACACTACCACCGTAACCTAACCACCACCACTTACACCCATTACCCCTCCCGCAGCTACCACCACCTCCACCACCTTCACCACCTTCACCATCCCGTCCCCCCTCCGATCACCTCAACCAATATCAATCACTCCCACAACCACCACGCCCCCCCTCTTGTCCGCTTTCCCGTGTGCCCTTTGGCGTTTTCTGCTAACTTAGGGACCGGTTGCGCTAGCCGCCGCTGGTGGTTCAGCACAGGTGGTATCCGAACTTTTGCGCGCCGAGATTCCCTACCGTACGAGAGATCGGGAAGGCCAGACCCCCCTGCATCACGCCGCGAGGTTCGGGCACATCTCCGTCTTGAGGGTTTTGGTAGGAGAGATGCGGCGGGATAAAACCGGGGGAGGGGGCGGCGGCGGGAGCGGGCGGAGCGGTGGTGGAAGGTGCGCAGAGAACGAGCAGGCGGCGCTTCCGGGAGGCGATAACACTCTCATGATGGATGGAGGGCCATTTAAGTGAGTGTGACAAGTTTTTTGTTTGTTTGTGTTTCTTGTGTTTTTCTTGTCTTTGCTTTCGTGTTTTGTTTTACTTGCTGGCGCCCGGCTGTTTTTCCTGTTGGCGTGTGTGTCGCATCTATGTTCACCGGGGCTGCTTCTCTTGTTCCTTGCTGCGGTCTAAATTGGTATTTGGCCAGGCTGCTCCTCTAGTTTAAGAGCTGCCTGGTATGGATTGCTGCGGTCGACATGGCGTACTTCGTATACCCAGGCTGCCTCTATCTCGGTGCTACTATTAATAACAGCTGCGGTCTGAATGGTTGATCAAACCAGGCTTTATCTTGGTTGGTGTGGGCATTTGCTGCGGTCGAAACAAGCCGTGAGTCGCATCCCCACCGACAACGTTTGGTGTGGGTTTTGTTAGTTTTCTTACAGACGTTCCTGATACATGTTTTTGATGAAGGCCCGTTTACAGTGCATCATTCCGGAAGCCTAACAGCTTAGCTTATCCGAACCAACTCCTACCCGATCGATACTGGCATATTAATACAGTTAATACACAAGCAACACCAATACGTGTACCTGGTTTTAGGTTATGCCTGTCCGTAATAACAGAACACGGGCTGAACGTCTTTTCCCTCTCCGTAACGCGTTTGTCCGCCGTATACTCGATCTGTTACCGTTTTTTTTTTACGTGGTACGCTTGCTTTCATTAGTACGAGTGCTTGCGAGTTGCTTTTTTTCTTCACCGCACCCCAAAAAAGAACTCTTTCGAGCAGGCTGAAGCCGAGTTCTACGACCAAGGTTCTACGACCGATCTCCGACCGATATAGATTCATGTATTCGATTCTGCAATTTGTCGAAATCAACCAACAAAACACACGAGTTGACGGCAGTTACATGCGGGACTAATATAGCGACAGCTACGTCTACTCTTGTTATTTGTGCGTGCTCGCTCGTCAATATATGCAGTTGGTATAATACGTATTCTGGCGTTTTTTTTTCTCCTCCTTGTAAATCCCGTATTTTTTCTTCCCGTCCGCCATCACCACGCTTCTCAAAACGTGTTTCATATTCTGACGGTCTTTTTTTTTTCTCCCTATAAACACCTCACGGCGCTTCGCGCTTTGGTGCTAGCAGTGTCTGCCTGGTCGGAGAAAACCCGACATGCTCCTTCCCGGCATTGTAGGGATGCGAGGATGTATGGTCATACGACTACTGCCATGCATGACATGCGGCTAATGAGTACCCCCCCTGCCCTCGTCTCGAAAGGGATGCGTGGTCAATGGTCAAATGACTAAGGTAAGCAACAAATGAGTACTGAGTACTTAGTACGACCCCCCACCCCCCCCGGCCGTCCGCCATTCTCGACCTCAGGCTGCGCAGCCTCGACCTGTAGGGGCAAACGGCTCGCGCCACCGCTCTCGCCTACGAGCAGCGCCAAGCGGCCGCCTTCCTGGAAGCGGCCGAAGAAGAGCTCGAACCTCTCAAGGCCAAAATAGAAGAAGCATCCAGCAAGTCCAAGAGAAGACCTAGCGGCGTCGGAGGGTCCTCAACCCTTGCTACTGCCCTTACTGGGGGGAAGGGGGGCCACCCTCCCCGAGCCGGCGCGCCCTCTCCGACATTGAGACTGGCGGAGGCATCCCGGTCAGGGGCGGGGCTGGGTTCGGGGACGTCCGGAAGACCGTCCCCTGTTTCTTGGGCCGGGTTGGAGTCGGGGGGGTCGGTGGTGGGGTCGGAAGACCTGTCGTATGAGTATTGCGAAAGCGACCAAGAGTGAGAGGGGGGGGAGAGGGGGGGGCGGAGGGGGGGGAGGGGGGGGCGTACTCATTTATTTGTTGCTTCCCTTAGTCGTTTGACCATTGACCACGCATCCCTTTCGAGACGGGGGGGATTGTGTGAAGTCCCGCATAATGCTTTCCGATCGGTGTGGTCTTAACCCTTTTTAACGAGGCGCGCGAGCCTTTTTATTCTTGGGGTTTCCCGTGAAATAGAACGCCTCTTGGTAATACTGCTACGTTAATTACTCTAGTCTAATTGTAGCAAGTCATCTGGCCTCGGAAGCGTGGTGGTGGGTCTGAGCGAGTTACTTTTGTCGAGCACGTGCATTTTTGACTGGACCTCGCCATCGTCATCGACCGTCTTTTGTTTCGTTCAAATGTTTTTATTCGGCTATGTTTTTTTTTGGTGTGGTGGTTGGTGACTTTCCGGGTTTGTGTGTTTTTTGTTTTCTTGTATTTTGGACAGAGGGCCCTTCTTCCGACTAATTAACGCCAATCCGACTAAGACAATGCCATTCCGATAATTAATGTCATGGCTGTGGTCTTTGTTTTGGCGCACGCGCTGGCTAGGGGCCAGGGGTGGCGGTGGTGCCTGTGGGCGTTGTAAAGGTGTACGGGAGGAAGGCTCTTTTTGGCCTCTCTTCACATGAGGTACAGCTTGTTTGTTTTATACTATGAATATGATAATAGTCGTATGTTATGATGGCAAATTCCGCGAAATGCGTTTTTTTAGAGTCTGCAGTTTTCGGAGTGATTACCCAGTTGTTTTTTTAAAGGGGGTGTTAATGAGTGGTGTTGGATATATCTCATGTCGATGTTTTCGATATGCTATCGAAAAAATTGATGTTTGGTATCGGACTTGTTGTTGCCCTTCTCCTTCCTCCGGCATCCCCGTATTTTTTATGCTAAGACACCGAACGAAATTGTCGACTACCGGTATCGAAATCGAAATTGATTTCGATTTTCTTTTTCGTTTCTAACCGGTAGCGCATCGTGTGTAATTCGATTATCGTTCGGTATCCGTCGCTATATATCACTACAGTAGTTCCGACCAATGAGAGAGTGCGAATACCGCAGGATTGACCAATGACACGACGTCAAACACGGGGCACCTATACTTTGGAGTTCCTGTGCCTTTCTTTGGCAGGCCTTGGATAATTTCGGGGTTAAATTTCGATTCAGATATGCATCGACCAATCGGCAAAAACTGCGGTGGCTTTTAACACTGCTGCTGTTGCTGCTGTTCCTACTTTTCTACCGGTGCGGGTAGTGTATTGTTTGTTTGTTGGATGGTTATCCCGTGGTCGTGCTGTGGTCGTGTAAGTCGTCCTCGTTTCTTGGGCAATGGGATGGGGTGGACAGGAAGGAAGGAAGGAAGTAAGGACACTGGGTGGATGAAGGGGGTGCCGCTATACATAATAGCCGGAGCTAGTTCCGCCCGCGTTTCTTTTTTACTTCCTTTTGTTTTGCAGTTACACAAGCATGTGTGCAGTTACACAGTAGGATATGCAGTTACACAGTGGAATATGCAGTTACACAAGTGGGGTATGCAAGTTACACGTAGGATATAACACTCGCACAGCAGTAGTAGGATAGGCAGTTACCCGGTACGCAGCTACTGTACACAAGAGCAGTTAGTTGGCTCTTTTTTTTGTTGAGTGTTGCACCGGGGTCAGTTACACGCTACGCAGGGAGTACCGGCCTTTTAACAAGAAACCGGGATAATACTGGCCCAGGCACACTACCAATAACCGTGCCCGAATTCGTTACATATTTCCCCGGGAGTATTCTGGCCTGCCTTAGTGCTGAGTGTTGTGTGGGGCTCTTGGTCATGGTATGCTCTGTGAGAGGGTTAGTGTATTATACTACGGAATTGTATAAGGTGCAACAGTAGTAGTTAATAGCTGCGTACATGGTCAGCGGACGTGTTTTTGGTTTCGCGTGCCCAGCAGCCGCCGGCCAGGTATGGTCATATTTGCTGCTATTATTGCTGCTAGTGCTGCTGCTAGTGCTGCTGTTGTTCTGCGTGCGGTATGCACTGCGTGCCGGTGTTTATACGTGCCTCTTTTTGCTCACGTTTTGCGTATACCTGGTGAAATTGTTTGGTCGCACTACTTTTTTTTTTGTCGCTCAACTATAATATGAGACAGCGATACTTGCGTGTAATGTACGCGGCGGAGCACCCGCCAGCCAGTAGTGAGCGACCTTCGTTCGGCGTAGCTTGGTTCGGTTCGATTTTGTGTAGTTGGGTTTTTGTCTGGGTCGATATCGGTTGGTTCGGGTGGGAATTCGGTTTGGTTTGGTTTTGTGTGGTCTGGTTTGTTGTGGTTTTGTTTATTACCGTCCAGAGGACACCTACCTATGAATTTTGTAATACGTGAAAGTACAGTACAGCAGGAGTACACAAGTACCAGGTATATTTTGTTTCGGCAGAGAAGGCCAACAACGTGCCTCTCTGTAGATGCCGCGGACAGGCCGTGTTTTGTTTTTGCTGGATGACCCATCCAGGAGGAGCGCATTATCTTGATTAACCTAACAATCTTATCTCACCGTCTGAATTACACACCAGGTGCCAGGTACGGAGTACTTTGTTTGGTCTGACTGCTGCAGTATTGTACCCCCTTGAGGCTGAATACCTTTCCGTCTTAAGAGGTGTGCTACGGTGTGGGCACCCGCCACGCACCCGACTTTTCATGTTGCCAAAAAAATAGACAGCCAGCCTACCAATAGACCAGTACTGGACAGGTCTGGGCATCCACCACACACCCGGCTTTTCGTCTTTCAATGAAAGAGCAATGGTATTTATAGTACTGACTGATACTATGCCTGGTCTTCTGTAGTACCAGTTGTTAGTAGTATAGTTGCCCGTCGTGTTTGGTTTTTGGCCCCTCTTATTATATGGAGGGATTTCTCCGATTAACAGACATTTCAGGAGATCATTAAGAGATCCGTGATGTCGACCTTTGAGGTTGTGGGCAGGTCTTGCCATCGCATCGGCACACACCACACGGCTTATCGTCTTCCTTCAAAAGCGGCAGCCAGGCTATTCATACTATTATTACCACTCTGTACCGTTTGGATTACATCTTGATATACAAACTGCCCTTATATTCACGCACAGAGTATTTTAATATTGATCGTACACTTCGTACACTACTGCTGCATTGTCTGAAGTCGTTACGTTTTTTTGTTGTTTGGCCCCTTGGAAGTTTGTTCCTCGGATATGGAGGGGTTCCTCCGACACGGGGGGTGATGGCGGACACAGTGATATCGGAGATCGTGGCCTCAAGAGACCGTATTGTCGGAGATCGTGCTTTCGGCGATAGTGGTGTCGGAGATAATAGTGTCGGAGATAGTGATATCAGAGATCGAAGGTCGGTTCGGATGTTTTTTTTTTCCTTTTTGAAAAAAATAATAGGTTTCAACCCTGACTGATATTTACCATCATTATTGGCACCCCCACCCCCCCCCCCCCCGCCCCCATTCTCGACGAGTTAATTGTAGATGGACACATGGCGTGTATATGGGCACCCCGCTCCGTCTGCTGATGTTCCACCCACTAGCGAACGGTCGGTATTGGGTGACAAGCGCCTGGTATGCCGGGTATATCACTGCGTATAGTCTACCATACACATGTTTTTCGTACTTGAGTATATGTAAGGCTCTGCCTGGAAATGTAAGGACCATTTGTTGAGTATTTTGATGAACACACACACGCCTACGTCTCCTTGTACTTCCGGACAGAGTGGCGTTAGTCTACATGCCACGTGCATTTGTATTGATAGGTGCCTTGGAATATCCGCCCTGGCCGGGCGATGCTGGGTGGGGTGTGGGGCACGGAAAACCCACCCAACAAGCACCAAGCGGTTGTCTGTGCATAGATGGGCACACCCCTCTTCACACCCACGGGCGAAAAATGCCAGCTGCGTGTGTGGGAACACACCCCTCCCAAGCTGCTGTTTTCATTTTTTGATACGCACGGTTCACTTTTTGTTTTATAGGCACTCCCCCCGCGACTGCCTGTCCAAACCGAGAAGGAATACTCTGCAAACGGCCGAGGTGAAACCATCGGCACGCGACTGCCTGTCCAAACCCAGAAGGAATACTCTGCAAACGGCCGAGGTGAAACCATCGGCAGCGTATATTGTAATGGCAATAGTAACAATATGTGGTGCCCAATAACTTTAAAGCTCGCGGCGACCTAACGAACGGGTTAGGTAGTATTCATGCGTTGCCAACGCTCCGTCGTGCAGGGCATAACAAGAAGAACATCACTCTAAGCCCCTTTAGGATTTGTTCTCTCTTGCGGTTATTCCCCAGACAACTGCTGTATACATATTATCGACCCTGCTGGTGTTTTTAAGCCGTTCTTTTTGCCCTGTTTTCATTTTTACCGCGGTTGATCAATTTCCACCCCAAGAAATCTGCTTCCCTGCGCTTGCGGCGGTAGCTTCACACATGCCACTCGCCTCTTGAGACGAGTTTTATCGACCGACTTGACTTTTGCCTCGCCTCTCTGGCTCGGCCATGGAAAATAACGACAACACGGCCGAGGGTCACATTGACTTCGGCGGCAGCGCATTAGCCTCAGATAGACGGCCGTTGCAATCTCAGTTCGTAGGCGAAGTGATAGTCGCGCCACCCACCGAGGAGATCCTGGTGCGGGGAATCGACGGTCCTGGAGCCCCGATTGGAAACACTGCCAGCGGCGAGGCTCCCTGTGAGTGCCCCATCCTGGTAACGCCACCGTCATGCATCAGGTGCAGCTGACCGCGGCGGGACAGGACACTCTCAGTGTCCGCATCTCCTGCGTCGAAGAGCGAGAGGTACAACGACAGGCACAGCAGCAACAGGAGCTGCAACAGCAACAGCAACAGTAACAGCAGCAACACCAATAACATCAGCAGCAGCATCATCGTTGTCATCATCATCATCAGCAGCAGCAGGCGCAGCAGCAGCAGCAACAACAGCAACAGCGACAGCAACAGCGACAACAATAGCAGTAGCAACAGCAACAGCAACAGCTGCAGCAGCAGCAACAGCAGCAGCAACAGCAGCACCAACAGCACCAGCCACAGCCCGGCCCCCAACCTGATCAACTAGCTACCAGCCCACCGAGGGGGGGCTCGCCGGAGGCCAGCTGCTACTGGCGGGGGTCTGGGAAATGGGCACCCGACACCTCCCGCCGCACACACCAAGTGCCCAACGAGCAGGCTGCCCTCAGCGTGGCGGTGAAAGCCTACGCAAATGGTACGGCCGACCTGTGGTGGTGCCAGGCGGAGAAAATGTTATTTGTGGCGCGCGGTTGCTTCCACGTGCCGGGGGATATGTCACGAAACCTTGTGGCCATAATCCTGAAGGTCACTGGCCCATCGGACAGCGTGGTGCGGCAGCTGCAGTCCCTCTCGAGTTAATCGGTGCAAACAATATTCCCACCCGCCCCAGCTGGGGCGTCACTGCCGCCCATGCCCGCGGACATATATTTCGGTGTTTTCATCGTCGCATTCCTGGCCTTAACCGAGCACGGCATGAAAGACTCCCCGGTCATGTGCAAGTACCCGGTTAGCGAACTGCGGAAACAGCGGGGGGACGCCGACCTCATTATGAGGACCAACCTGTAGTACCACCTGTAGGCCCTCGAGCCCCACGACGCGCACGTCCACGACACGCTCATACGCGTTATCAGCGTTGACCTCGACTCGACCATGCACAAGCTCGTAGTCGCCTCGGCGGAACTGTGGGGGAAGCACCAACTCGTGCCCCCTCGGTTGGGCGGTGGGCCCGCCTTCGAGCCAATCAAATTGGTGGAACTGCGCATGCCGGTGGAGGAAGGAAGCACGTATAGCCTCGTCTTGCAGTCCTCCCTGTGGACTTGTGCGTCCACACACGCAACTGGCGCGGGCTCTGTGAAGCGCAAGGCTGCCCCTGGAACGAGTGGGAAAAAGGAGCCCATCGCGAAGGGCGCGCGGCACGCGGGGGGGGGGGGGGGGCTTCAAGTCGCGGCTCACCGCGTGGGGTAACCCCTCCGTCACTTCATGCGGCTACACATGGAGTGGGGAGGCCTGCCTCAAGGTACGAGGCTGACATTTTCCCGACGACCAGGACTCCCTGATAATCCGTGCCAGGCCAGCAGGCCAGACGGTGAACGCGCTAAGCCCCCCTCCCCCCCCACCCTCTCCCCCATCACAACAGCAGTAACAGCCCCCCGGAGCCGGGGGAAGCGGAGGGGCTGGCGGAGGAGGGAGTCGGCCGCCGAGCGTCGCGCGGTACAGAGGGAGTCACACAAGGGGGGGGCATGGTGCGGCCCACCCGGGCGCCGATAATGGCAGGGGCGGTGTAGGAGATTGACAATACGGGATTGTCACCAGGCAGGGTCGGCCGGGGGGGGTTGTAGGGGCAGGTGGAGCAAGCGAGGTCTTCGCCGACGCCTCGAAGTCCGTGGGAGTCCACCGACCGCACTCCAACACCGGGATCGGTTTCGCTGGTTTTTTTCTACAATGAAAGTAGGCCACACAATAGTCGCGGTGTTTATACAGAACTATGTGTCGCGGAGTGCGGAACGTGCGGCACGAACATGTCGGTGGAGTAGGCAGCATAACAATAGCTTAAAAGGGACCGTACTGCAGTGCCGGACGCAGCACCCCCAGCAGGTCGTTCCACGAGTTCTTTCATTTCCACAATGGCCGCCGTCTGAATGCGAGAGGCCTGTTTCCCTTTAGTTTTCCGCGTGCGTCGTTGGTGAAGGCCCTGCTCATAACTGTCATCGCTGTGCAGGCGGATGGTGCATGTTCGCCCGTCCGCGGGGTAGCCTATACCGACTCCTCGTATTAGAAGTGTCTGGGCTCGAGCAGGTATCGGTCGAAGATGGTCAAGAGGAGAGCACACAGCTCAGGAAGAACACACGTATATCAATTATTAAGCGCAGTGATAGGATGCGCCACATCCTATCAGGAACCGGAGGAATATTATTCCCGCCACTCAAACGGCCCCTTTTCCACCAAATCATTAAAACCATCATCCATATATAACTCCGCAGACGTCTACGATATCCGGCTCGGCATCCAAACCACAGCCAACAGTCCCCCGGATCGGAATCGTCAAAGCACAACGTCGTATCTCTTAGCGAAGCAACCTCAAACGAACCAAACTACAACAGAGTCCTTTCCCTGCTGGAAACATCATGTCAAGCATTCATTATAAGCCACCAGGAATAATCCAGCCCCCCCGCTGGAAGCTATACCACAGATCCATCATGAACCCAAACCCAAATCTGCAACTCGAAAAATCATATTATCAAATCAAGACTCAAATCTCAAGTCAAAACCACATCAGCATCAAGAGGAAGCTCATCCCGACGACAAATAAAAAACTCCTTCTCCAACCCCAGATAAAAAACAACGTGACCATGAGATACTACAGTATGTAGTCACACCAGAAAAATATACTAAAAATATATAATGCCAGAGATCGCAAGGAACGTGGTTCCGTCGGAAACAAATATCCTTTAATCCCCTACTCCCGCCATAGATTCAAGGACCGTGACGGTGATGCGAGATAGTATACACTTTTTCTTCCCATATAACTAATCTGGCGCTCAAGCCACAGTAGTATCCGAAAATAATGGTCGCTCGTGCTGGAAACATAAAACAACTCTCGAAAATCGCTGCCAGGAAAAACGACATTATTATATCCTGAGAATTAGCCAAGGAAAAACGACAACATTCTTCGGATTCATAAATCAAATACCCTAACATACCCATACACTGCAGTACGTTCACGAAACGACCGGCAATAAATGTCGCACGATGAACCGGCAATAATTGATGCACGATGAACCGGCAATACATGTTGCACGATGAACCGGTAATACATATTGCACCTTGAACCGGCAATAAATATTGCACGATGAACTGGCAATAAATAATGCTCTAACACGCGCAACGAACGGCAATCAATTCTTTTTTCAGGAAAAAGCTGAAACCTAAATCTTCCCATAGACCAAAAATCACCAGCAAAATAGGTCACAAGCTCACCAGAAAAAATCCACCAGAAAAGCCCACCAGACAAATCCACTAGAAAATAGGTCACAAACCCACCAGAAAAAATCCACCGGAAAAATAGATCACAAACTCATTTGAAAAAATCCACCAAAAAAATAGGTCACAAACTCACCAGAAAAAATCCACCAGAAAAATAGGTCACAAATTCACCAGACAATTCCGGTGGCATCGGAAGCTCGATGTGCAGAGCAGTTTTGTGAGCAAGTCTGCTCGCTGCTGCTCATATTCTACGTGGACAACGTCAAACTCTCCTCGCAATACAAGTTCCCTCGGAAATTAGGGCCTTACATCAATGCGCTTCGAGTTTGATGTGCACACCGGATTCTTCGCCAACTGACTCGCCCCCTTGATATCGTCGAAAACGGTGATAGACGGTGAACCAAAACCCGGGAAAATCAAAATTCACACATGACGCATAAAAATCACCTCCTTGATTGTGTCTGCCAGGGCTACATATTCTGCCTCAGTGGTCGAAAGCGTGACACATTTCTGCGTTCTTGAGAACAAGCACATGCAAGTCCATGCGCATGTGATAACTCCACCTGAGACTGACCTCCAGTCCGTGGCCTTGCTAGCATAGTTCGCGTCAGCAAATGCTACCAGCTCGAGGCCATTGCCTCCCTGAAATGTAATACCGAAGCCACTCGTACAAGACACGTACTCTAAAATACTGATCGCTGCTCTCCAATGTTTCTCCTTGGATGAGCATGTGTACCTAGCTACCGCTCGAACAGCGTTCGAGATATCCGGTCGCGTCTGGTTTGCAAGCCACATCAAGCACCCAACTATCTCGCGAAAGGGCCAGTCGCCGTCGGGTCCAGTCACGTCGAACTCCTCGAGCTCCAGGCCTGTTGCGAGCGGAGTCATCCTACTCGAGTCAACATTGAATTTTGCAGCAGTGTTTTCAGCAAAGGATTGCTGCGAAATCGTCAACGTAGGCCCCCCAGTCCCTAGAAAAACGGCATCTCGCATACCACCTCCACTCGCCCTGACTGTTGATCGGGACATTTTGATTTAGGTCATCGCAGAACTGATCGCCCTTGTCCTTGCGTCCCACCGCAAATATATCATCCACATGTACTACTGTTACTATGAAAACAGACCCCGACTCGATCAGACGCATAACACAAGCATCTTCGGGGCACTGCTCAAATCCAAGACTCTTCATGTGCATCATCAAGTGGTTGTGCCACTATCTCGACGCCTGTTTTAAGCCGTAAAGACTACGGTTCAACCGTACTTTCATACCGGACATTTCACCGCAACCCTGAGGTAGACGCATGAAAATAATCCTCTTCCAGGTTCGACTGGACGAATGCTTGCTCGGCATCAAAATGGCATAAATCTAAATCCAACTCGCACGCAATACCCGCCAACAATCGAAAACACGACGCCGCAGGCGTCGGAGCAAAAGTCTCAAAGAAATCAATACCCTCACGCTGCTTGAAACCCCTCGCCACCAGCTTCGCCTTCGCCCTAACCACCTTGCCGTGCTCGTTGGTCTTCCACGTATATACCCACTTCGCCGATATCACGTTCAAGCCCCTTGGTTGCTACGAATCTCCAAAAGTCCCGGCGGCAGCCAGGCCATGAAATCCCTTCTCCATCGCCTGCACCCAAATATGAGAGTAGTCGTCGGCACAAGCTTCGGTGTACAAGTTCGGCGTCGAGAGCTCGCTTGCCGGGCGCGTGGGCCTGGGGGGTTTTGGTGTGGCGCGCTTTGGTGGAAAAGCACGTGACCAATTACCTCCCGGGCCGCCATCAATGGCAGTAGCCCATGTTCCTGGCCTCCACGGCTGCGTGACGTCTCTCCCCTCGTACAGCCCATCTGCCCATCTGCATCCGCCGGGCCCAGGTTGTGTGATCCCAGTTCCGGTGCAGCACGCACCGACATCTGCGGCAGCGTTCGAGGTTGCAGCGGCGACGATGGCGGTGGCAGCTGCGGCGATGGCGACAGCGGTGGCGGCGGCGTCGGTAGCGGCGGCGATGAAGACACAGCTATCGGCGACGACGGCAGCGGCGGCGATGGCGACAGAGGTAGCGGCGACGATGACGACAGAGGTAGTGGCGACGACGGAAGCGGCAGCGGCACCGGTGACGACGGCACAGACCCCAAGCTCAGGTCGTCCGGGAGTTCCTGAACCCCCGGGGACGGCGGCAGCGGCGGTGGCGTCGGGGAGGGCCCCTCCGGCACCGCCTGCTTCAGGCCAACAAAGCCTTCCTCGGGTGCTTCCACATGAAATCGCGAGTGTAGGACTTGAAACCAGACTGCAGCAGGATCTTGCAGCAGTCCTGTGGGTGGTGGGTGCCGCTGCTCAGGTAAAAACACGGCTCCGAATTCGGCTTCGATTTCAGGGTCCGCGTCACGTGGTGGTACCCCGGCTTCAGGAAGGGGAGCTGCCCTCGCCGCGGCTGCGTAGGGGTCCAGCCCATCCGAGGAACCTGACCCCCTGTGCCGAACGGGTTGCAACCTGTATCGTCCCAAACATAACGGGTGGGCGCGACATCCCAACGCCATTGAGGGTCTTTGATGCCCCCCGGCGCTGGCTTGCCGCTTCCGCCCCCTCTCTGCGTCTGCTGCTGCTGCTGCTGCCGCTGCTGCTGTTGCTGCTGCTGTGGCTGCTGCCGTGGCTGCTGCTGCGGCTGCTGCATCCAAAGCGGCGCTTGCTTCTGCTGCTGTTGTGGCTACTGCATCCAGGGCGGGGCTTGCTTCTGCTGTTTTTGCTGCTGCGAAACCTTGGACTTCCCGTTCCCCTTTCGGCCTTTTCCACTCACCTCACCAGCCTCCTTCGCCGCTCCTCCACCTCTTCCTCCTCCTCCTCGTCTTCCTCCTCCTCCTCCTCCTCCTGCTGTCCTCCTCTCCTCCTCTCCTCCTCTCTCCTCTCTCCTCCTCCTCCTCCTCCTCCTCCTCCTCCTCTCCTCCTCCTAACCTCCTCCTCTTCCTCCTACCTCCTCCTCCTCCCTCCTTCTCCTCCTCTTCTCCTTCCTCCTCTCGCCTCCATCCTCCTCCTCCTCCTCCCTCCTCCCTCCTCCTCCCTCCTCTCTCCTACCTCTCCTCCCTCTCTCCCCTCTCCCCCCCCTCCGTGATTATATGGAGCGATATGATGGAGTTGGATGATGCACATATGCATCGCCAACGCATATACTATACACTTAATCAACACTCTTACATTGTGGCAACCCCAACCGCCCTTACATTTTTGAACAGAGGGAGTACCACAGGAAGCACGTAACTAATCGCACGATACTGATAACCGCCACCACACCGCTTCCCTATACTATGATGTTCGCTGCTTGTTGTTTTTGTTGTGCCTCTTCCTTGTGCGCCATATACTACGTACGGTACACGGGCCTCAACCGCACGCAGGTGCAGCCGCAGAAGCAGCAGTGCTTCTCCTCCTCCTCCTCCTCCTCCTCCTCCTCCTCCACCACCTGCGCCGGCCGGCTAGACACCACCGACGTACAGAGCGAGCGGGTCCACCGACCCTTGCGCCACCATGGCCCTCTGTACCAGGTCTTTTTCCACCTTGTCATCAGTGTAAGTACCTCGGATGATCTCATTGATCTGAGAGCGAGGGATACCGGGGCAGGAGATAATGGACTTATTTTGGGCAACAGCGAACAGCGAAGAGATATTTTGGACAATGTGGTGGATGATCTCTTCCTCACTCTTGGAATCTCCTAGCCGTACCAACTTGTCTGCCGCCTTGTCAACCCTACCAAAAAAGTTAATAGGGTGCTCGTCTTCCATCATACGTATCGTCTCAAACTCTAATCTCAGCCGACGTTTTTCTTCACGAGTTTTCGGCATGAAAAAGTTCTCCAACGCTTGCCACGCGCCACTGGGAGATTTCCCTCTCTGCATGTCAAACTCTACCGTAGGGTACCCGGTCATCGACTCCATCAATACACCGTAAACCAACCTGGCATCCTTGATCTCTTGAGGGGAGTGCCTACTGGTCAGCTCCTCCTCAGACACGTTGATGTCGCCAACCATCACAGGGACATCAGTGGGCACGACAACATACAAGCAATCAAACCCCCCAAAATAGGCCATCATCTTATTGCGCCACATCGAGTAAAACACGTCTTCTCCGCCAAACTTTGGCGGACGAGACTGAGACAACACTGGGCGAGACAAGGAAATTCCATGGGACGTGCCTGTTCGAGCACCCTACCCTGATGTCGTCGTCTCCTGCCCAGATGTCGCAGCTGCTGACACGTTCAGCGCTGCTCCCGTCACCTCCGAGGCCCGTGCAGCAGCGAGTCCTTCTCGTCGCTGATCTCCTTCTCTTGGGCAGCCTTCTTCAAGACGCGGATCTCTTCCAGCTCCTCGCTTACTTGGATAATTTCTTCGCCACCATCACCATCACCATCACCACTACTACCATCACTTTCCATCTCAAGACTGTCCAACCCGCACAGGGCTGACCGATAGCTGCCCTAACCGGATACCTCTATTGCGCTAGCGTATTGGAAGTGTCTGGGCTCGAGCAGGTATCGGTCGAGGATGGTCAAGAGGAAAGCACACAGCTCAGGAAGAACACACAGATATCAATTATTAAGCACAGTGATAGGATGCGCTACATCCTATCAGAAACCGTAGGAATATTATTCCCGCCACTCAAACGGTCCCTTTTCCACAACATCATAAAAGCCATCATCCATATATAACTCCGCAGACGTCTACGATATCCGACTCGATGTCCAAACCACAACCAACTCCTCGAGACCATCATTCAGTTACTCAGCCGTACGCTGCTTGAGTGCGTGAAGCCTGTACACCCCGTTTTTGCGCATGTCGCCCGTACCGACCCCGCGGGACGCTCATTTAGCCGCTGCTTGAGTGTGAGGGGCTATCGCAAGTGTCGGTTGTACCGACCTCGCTTGAGTGCCTGGGGTCTGTACGCCTTTTCGCGGGCGCCATCTATGACAACCTCGCGGGACGATCATTTAGTGCTGCGTGAGTGCGGAGGGTCTGTGCCCCCTCCCGCGTGCCTCATCTGTACCGACACCGCCGAACGCTCACTTGATTTCACAACCGTCAACTGTTGGGTTACGTGGGGCCTGTATCCCCTCCCGCGCGCGTCGTCTGTATCGACCTCGCGGGACGCTCATTCGGTGTCACAACCGTCCGCTGCTTGAGTGCGTGGGGCCTGTACCCTCTTCTGCGCGCGTCGTCTGTACCGGACCGCGGGATGCTCCTTTCGTGTTCCCAACGCGTCGCTGCCGGAGTGTGTGGGGCCTGTAACCACCTCCCCCTATAAATATATAGCATATTTATAGGTTGGGTTAGGGTCGGTTGGCGACAACGCTGTAAAACATGCCTCTCACTGCGTGAGCTAGACAAACCGGGTACGGTTTCTTGTTGTTTTGGCGGTCACCAAGGCTGGTGGTCTTGTTAGGTCATTTGTGTGGGGCTGAGAACCTCAACTTCGCACTAGGGGAATTATCGTATCACTTAGTGTGTATATGGTGAGGCACCCACGAGGCAAATGCATAGTTATACCCATTGCTGTCTCTGGAAGTGGCCACACCAGAAATTGAATCAATTCATTGGAGGCTGTCGTCCATATGCAAGTCCGCCACAGAGGCGGTTCTTAGCAGGATAAAACTAACCCTCCATACTACTCGCCCGATACCTTACGGCGCTTCGCGCTTGGTGCGAGCAATGTCTGCCTGGTTGGTGAAAACCCAACGTGCTCCGTCCCGGCATTGTAGGGATGCGAGGGTCTACGGTTATACGACTACGGCCGTGCACGATATGAGTACACTCCCCCCCCCGGGTGTCGTCTGTATCGAACCCGCGGGACGCTTGTCTAGCCGCTGCTTGAGTGCGAGGGGCCTGTACCCCGTCTCGCCAGTGTCGTTTGTACCGACCTCACGGGACACACACTAAGTTCCACATTTATCCGCTGCTTGCGTGCTTGGGGTTTGTACCCATTTTCGCAGGCGTCGTCTGCGACGACCTCGCAGGAGGCGCATACAGTGCTGCGTGAGTACGAATGGCCTGTGCCTCCTCCCGCCTGCGTCGTCTGTTCCGACAGCGTGGGATTCTCACTCGGTTTCACGACGATCCACTGTTGGAGTGCAAGGGGCCTTTACCCCCTCCCGCGCGGGCCGTCTGTACCGACCCGCGGAACGGTCCTTTCGTGACCAAACACGTCATGGCTTGAGTGCGTGGGGCTCGTACCTCCTCCCCGGTTATCGTCTGTACCGAACCCGAGCGACGCGCACTTAGCGGCTGCTTGATTGCGAGGGGTCTGTATTCCCGTTCCTCGAGTGTCATCTATACCAACACCGTGGGACGCTCATTCAGTTTCACAGCCGTCGGCTGTTGGAGCGCTGGGGCTTGTACCCCTTTCTGCGCGGGTCGTCTGTACCAATTATTAGGACGCTCATTTCAGCCACGGTTTGTTTACGAGGGGCCTGTACCCCCTGTTGATTCAACCTCGGGCGCATGACGGGCCCTTACACAAGCGGACAGGGTCAAGGTACTGGAGCGCTCCTCATGTAGACATAAACCACGTAGTGAAATATGTATATATTATCGGACCTCGCAGAAGAGGCGAAGCAAAGTCAAGTACCCGCAAGCACGGGACCGCACAGATGGAGAACGCCTAATCAAGTATACAAACTCCCTAATATCTGTAACCGCCATCGTACCTGTGGTATCTATTGCAAGCACAATCAATATCCTCCCTGCTTTGCAATCGATACTCTGCGACACCACACATCCACAGTATGCATACCGAACAGGTGTACAGTCCCATCAACCAATATCCTCCCTGCATGGTGAACAGTATGGCAATAAGGCATCACAATATCATAGCAGGGTCACACCTCATAGCTGGCCTGAAAACCACAAATCATCATCCCGAATCAATATCACACATTCCAAATTCACGTACTGAATGTGGGCCACAATGTTCCAACACCTCAAACAAATCAAAGTACCGAATACCAGAAATTCAAGCAATATCATCATTCAAATTCAAATACCAAAATCTAAACCATACTCACTCAAACTTCAACAATCTTCCCAAGACACTCAGCTGCCGAAACTAGGGACATCTGTCCACGAAAATCAAACGGTCATCAGCTCGGTGTAAATAGGTCGACACAGGTTTATCGCAGTAGTACTAAAAACTTCAAGCACCAATACATGGGCAAGATTCTCAATACCTGAAAGATCCTCAATACAAACCTCAATACCGTACAATGTATTCTCGGAACTACCAGACTAGCCGTTATTACCATTGAATATCTCCCTGAAAGTCAACAATACAGCTCCCGATCACGGTTCGGCCAAAAACAGTATATCCGCACAGTAGTATCCACTATTGTCATCAGTAAACAGGCAGAATTTTCAATACCTGCAAACCATCAATAAAAAACCACAACCCAACCTTAACCCACAGAAACGCCAGAAACCCAACCAGGAACCCAATGAAAGTCCTCCATTCTCAAATTCTCGTTCAATCAAGCAATCCATCAATCAATCAATGTATTAGATGCATACCAGAGGGAGTATCCGTTACGAAGTCCTCACTGTAAGATTACGTGAATAAAGCACCTACCCCGTTGATACTCCTCTTGCTTTAAGTACGTACATAGCATGCGTGCTACATATATAATGATCATAACCATCTTGTACCTATAACGGAGGGAGGGCGGAAGAGCACACATACATACAACAGTCAATCTGCAATCGCCCAAAATATATTTTCACTCTGTATCAATACTCCATTCCATCGCATATTCATATCATGTCACAACGCCCCAGGATATTCCAACACCGTACCAACCATTACAACCTTATCTGAGCAGTAGTACGTTCGCAGTTGCTTTGTACCTGATACCTGCATACCTGGTATAACGAAGTGTATTATATGTATGCATGGGGGCCGTACGACGTTGACCTTCACGACCATAAAACTGTCCGCACACAGAGCACTGCCGTTTACATCAGGTACATAAGATAAGTAGTACAGCAGGAAATTTATTTCTCCAACTCCCCTTCAATCTACTCTCACCAATCTCTACGCGCCAACCCACTTGGGGTACAGAGGGAGGGAGGGAGGGAGAGAGAGGGGGTCACATATATATCTACTGCTGCGGCATTTTCCCGGCAAAAAACAGGTAGCTCACTTGCAATTATCTGCTACTGCTCTTCTCTGGTACCAGGGTACGTATTCACGTATACAACCATACGCTCATAAATCACAAAAGGTACGGTGTGCTTATACCTGGTATACCTGATATACTAACAGCAGTATAGTCTCAAGGCAGATACAGCAGTACAACCATATGAGCATGTTTCATGTACGTTGCCCTGCTGGTTTCGATATAATACCAGTATCTGTGTACTATGCACGCTATCAAGCATCAGCTCAGTGCAACAGCAGTACGACGGCACTTGAGCACAGTATTCAAGAAGAAGCGAGCACGGCATCGAAGCAAAGCACTCAACCGAAACATAATGCCGGCTCGTCAAGTGCTCGTCACGTGCGTACTCAATCCTATCATGCGTGCATCATCTATCATCCTCCCCAAGCCCCAAGCCAAGTACTTAGTCTATCATCCCGCGCCAAAAACGCAAAACAACAGAACCAACTACTCGTGTTCAGTATAATAGTAGGTGGTCAAAAAGCCTACTTCTACGACGTACCTGCTACGTACACCTGAACAGCAAGTGTCATCGTACCGAAAATATTCAACAAAAAACAGAAAAGCCTTCAAATCGATCCTTCCGCAAGCAATCAATAAAGCAGCACAAACAAAGCGTATACCTCAATCAGGGCTGAACGGAGGCATGGGGCCACCCCCCAGGCGCCATCGCGGTCCAGCTTCCATGCCAGTCCAAACACAACTTTGCTGTAGGTGGTGTTGCTCGCCGCCGCCCCGCCCCCGCTTGCTCTTCTGCTGCTGCTGCTGCTGCTGCTGCTGTTGTTGCTTCTGCTGCTGGTTGTCATCCGCATCATCGCCTTCCTCTTTTCCTTGGTCCTCCTCTTCTTCCTCCTTCCGTTTCTCGTATGATACCAGGGCTCGGTGCGCCAATACCAAACGGCTCGCCACTACCAGGGCGTGCTACTCCGCCTCGAGGCCTAAGCGCATGCCGACCGCGGGTGACGGCGGTGGCAGCGGCAGGGGCGGCGGCGGTGGCAGCGGCGGGGGCAACGCTTGATGCTCCTGCTGCTCGCCCGTCCCAACGCCGTCCTCTTTGTCTCCTCCATCCCCCCCCCCTTCCCCTCGGTCAACTATTCTTGCCTCTTCCGCACTTACTCTATGCTCCTCCTCCAGAAACCCCCAGCCACTACATGCAACCATCTCATCGACCACTTTCTCCTTCGCGTATGGCGGAATCACCTTCGTCACCGCTGGGTGAGTTTCAACGTGACGCGCCGACGGGGCCACCTGCTCTTGCGCGCCCGGGCTCACCCAACAAGCCGGCTCAATGGGCACCTTCTCAATCAGACGCGGTTGCGGAAGGGCCTCCGGCCCGTCCTGTGCACTACTGCCGCTCCGAGAGGTCTTGTTTTTCTTCTCTCTCTCCGTCACCCATATTTCTCCAATTTCTTCTCTCGTACCTTCCTCATCGAATTTGGGGGTGGGCACAGAGCGGGTATGATTACAGCAGTGGTGAACGTGCCGGCTCGAGCCTCCTGCCCTTGTCGCCGCACTGTTGTCCCAGCTGCTGTCCTCCTCTGCTCTGTCGTTATCCTCTCCAAAACAGCACGCTGGGCCTCGCTCGTCGCGGCTCCAAGCTTGACTGCCGCTCGTTCTCTGCTCGCCTCCTGTTGGTTATGTAGCATAGACCACTGGCCTACTCAGTCCCGTGACTCAGTAGGCCAGTGGTCTATGCTATATAATCAACAAAAAATATAGTTTGGGGTTCGATACATCTCACCATTCTGCATTGATCTCCGGGGCACTCCCCTCGCCACGTACTAGCATCCAGGACTATACTGTAATAACCATTAATAATGTCTCCAGCACACAAGCTCGAAAATAACAAATATGAAGCAAGGTAGGATTCGAACCCACTGCACATCATTTTGTTGGTTAAATAGCATAGACCACTGGCCTACAAAGTCACGTGACTTTGTAGGCCAGTGGTCTATGCTATATAACCAACAAAATATATACTTTTGGGTTCGCTCGTTGGTGACTTCGTAGGCCAGTGGTCTATGCCATATAACCAACAAAATATATACTTTTGGGTTCGTTCGTTGATTCTCACCATACTGCATTGATCTCCGGGGCACCCCCCTCGCCACGGACTAGTGTCCAGGAGCACACTATCATAATCATTCATATTGTCTCCAGCGCGCACGCTCGAAAAGAACAAATTATGGAATCGACGGGATTCGAACCCCCAACCCTCCCTTGGGAATTATATAGCGCTACCCACTGAACCACAGAGTCACGTGACTCACTCAGTCACGTGACTCAGAAGGCCAGTGGTCTATGCTATATAACCAACACCTCCTCTTGCCTTCTCTCCACGCTCTCCACGATAAGCTGGATCTCGGATATTTGAAGATCAATCAATGCAATACGGTCCAAACGGAAATGCATGCAGTCATCCGTCCGCCAACCCAGACCGTCGGCAGCAAGCAGAGATACACAGGACTCGAAGCCGCTCACCAGTTCAGCCCTCCATTTGGGCAGCGCCTCCAGTTCCTTCACCCACCTCAGCGCCTCCCTCATATCTTCCATCTCCAAGTCCGCGAGCTGGGCCTCGTTCGTTGCGGCACTCAACGTCGCTGCTGCCAACTCTCTTCTCATCATGTCCCACTACTCACGAACGGCTGCAAGCTGCACATCAGTGTTTTCAGCCCCATCCACCACGTCCTCTTGGATGCGTGCTACGATAGAGGTGCACCTATTTTTTTCTGGGGCTCCTGACTTGAAGAGCTTAATACACGCCCATAAACTGATTTATCAAAATTATGAAAGGGAACAGAACAAACCGTCCAATGGTCTTTCAGTATACGATGGTTAATATTGCCAAACAAACCTAGCATTCCGACGATTTGGGGTTCAGGACCTCTGTCATTCAAAACAAAACTATCGAAAAGTGCTACCTCTATCGTAGCATGCCTCCCTGCTGCTTCTAGCGGCCCCAGATCGTTAGCGCTAGCTCGCTATAGCGTGTTTATTCAACCTCGGGCGCATGACGGGCCCTTACAGAGGCGGACTGGGTCAAGGTGCTGCAGCGCTCCTCATGTAGACATAAACCACGTAGTTAAGTATATATATATATTATCGGACCTCGCAGAAGAGGCGAAGCGAAGTCAAGCAAGTCAAGTACCCGCAAGTACGGGACTGCAGATATGGAGAAAGCCTCATCAAGTATATGAACTCCCTAATATCTGTAACCGCCATCGCACCTGTGGAATCTATTGCAAGAACAATCAATACCCCTTTTTTCCGTGACGGTCGGCTGTACCGACCCCGCGTGGCACTCACTGTGCTCTACAACCCGTGGTCGTTCAGTACCGCAGACAACGGGAGAACAGAGGGCCTGTTATTCGCGTTCTGAATAAATGATCACCGTTGCCGTACTGCACACGAAACACCCCGCGTCGAACGATCCACACAAACGGGGTATGCCAACCAAATCGTACGTGCTTGTACACATGCACATGACAGGACCGAAACAATGGCCGTCGGAGCCGGGGCGAGATGGTGCGTGCCAGTCACGAGTAGCCAAGCACACGTTCGGCTCGATCGAGTCGCGGATGGGTAACGGGTCAGCACGCTCGCGGCTTCCTGGCGGGGAGTCGCTCCGACGACCTCAGGCCGACCTCCTCGTACAAAAGTGACATGTAGCCAAAGCAAACATCGGTATGGCAGGCGTTGATGCACGCGACCGACAGGTAGTGCTGCATAAACTAGCAGACAGTTGCATCACTTTGATGAGACAGTACCGCGGCGTCATGGGGGGCGTAGCCAGAGCCCTGCGAGGATCTCTGGTAGTCCTTACGGTAGACGCCACAAAAATACGGCGATACTTCGGCGACCCGAAATATTTTGGTGCAATCGACGATCTGATCACGATGGCCACGAGGGGGGGGGGTTAGTTCATGTCACGAGGGGGGGGGGAGGCAGCTCCCACCGGAGCGGGGCCGCGCACAAGGGCACGGCAACCACCAAACCGCCACCGAGCACCCACCAGCGGTTTGGAAGAAACTCGGCGAATACGTAAGACGGTACAAATGCTTAGTGATACAGAAGTCAGCTGCACAAGAAATTCCGAATCTCTAGGGGTGTCACCCCTGGAGGCGGTTGTCACGCACAAGGTTCGGACAATTAACGATTTCGCCTTCGAGGCGCAGAGCAAAAACAAAAGGCAGACTCAACGCAGACACAGCCCCGGACACCGTCCCTTGATGTTTGTGCGCCGAGGCACTATCCAAATTACGCACGGAACTAGCAAGCCTGAGGAAAAAATAGCCGAACGAGCCGAGACTGATGGGCAAGGCCTACGTATCGCAAGAGTACACATCCCTGGGGTGCAGAACACATTGGCGGGTGGTATATCGCGTTGGCCCCATACTGAAATGGCGGAAACGATCCGGGAACTGACTAACAGCGACGATTGGGTGGGACAGCCTATCGCCCCCTGGGGGGGAAACATATTTTACATCGTACTCCGAATCAAGATTGTGGTTAACCGGCACAACTATAGTTTGTGGAAAGACATGGTCAGCGAATGGGACCCAGCTTGAGTCGCGTGTGCGGAGTTCCCGTCGGATACACTGCCCCCTCCCCCTCCGTCTCCCCCTCCATCCTCCTTGCGTGGTGGTTAACCCAGAAACAGAGCCCACTACCAAACGAGCGAGGCGGCGCGCCTGGTAGATATGCTTCCGCTCGCGCCAGTAGAGAGGAGTACCCAGACGCTCTACGTGGCAACGTGAAGCACTTGGGTAGGAGAGAGGGCAGCGCAGGGCAAGGGGCCGTGGTTGCAGCAAAACCTCGACAATCCAAATCAAGTTTTGTACGAGCTGATGGAGTGCATGGTATGACGCTGTTACCTGCACTACAATCAGCAGTCGACCTTAAGGGGGACTCTCGCCGCAAACAAGTTTTCCACAAGGTGTACGCAGGCTGGGAATTATCAATTTCGCAATGCATGATTATCGCCGTGGCGAAGGGGATTGATCGAGCCCACGGAATGTCGCAGAAATAATCGCAGATCAGGCCGCCCTTGACCTGGGCCCTCTTGTCATAAGGTAGGCAAGTAGTTGCGAGCATGGCAGACGGAGGATATACCATGTGGTTGGGGCTCGCTTTGTCGTATTTCTTGCTATGTCGTGCATCGGAGTTGTGGGCGTACGCGGAAGGAAACGTTCACCCCGAGTGCTGTCTGACGCGTAACTGCCTCACTTTGTTTCGAGGCGAGTCTCGGGATGCGCTCGAGAACAGAGCGACCGCGGAGTATTACAAGTGCGATTCGTGGCGTTGAAAAGCGACCAAAAGAGGGCGGGATGCACTACCACTCGGATGGGACTAGAGAACTCCCGAGAGCCGGGGGGGAGGGGGGGTCCGGTGGGAGCCTTCGAACTTTTGCTGGATATCCTCGTTGCGCACCCGCTGCTCCCGGAGGGGGTCACCTTTGACGGTCAGGCCTACGTCTCGCGGTTGGAAACCGTTCACGCGGGCGGAAGCGGTAGCAGCGTTGAAAACCATGATCGGAAGTAGTGGCCGAGACATAATGTAAAACGCGTTGCATTCGCACACTGTTGGACGCAGTCGCCGAACAGCAGTGGGGAAGGGGTACATGAAAAACAAACCAAAAAACCAAACAAAAAGGACGGTCGCAAGAGCGTGACCCCCTTCCGCGTGGGTCGTCTGCAACGACCCCGCGGGACGCCGCGACCCCTCAGAACGCTCCGACCCCGCGAGTTGCTCATGGAATGCCACAACCGCCCACTGCGTGAGTGCGTGGAGCCCGTACCGCCTTCTGCAAGAGTGCGTGGAACCCGTACCGCCTTCATTGCGAGTGTAGTCTGTACCGACTCTGCTGGACTGTTATTCATTTTCACAACCGTCCGCTGCTTGAGTGCGTGGAGCCTGTACCCCCTTCCGCGCACGTTGTCTGTAACGGCCCATGGGACGCTCATCCAGTGTCACAACCGTTCGCTGCTTGAGTGCGTGGGGCCTGTATCCCCCTCCACGGGTGTTGTCTGTACTGACACCGCGAAACGCGCATTTAGTCGCTGCTTGAGGGCGATTGGCATGTACCCCCTTCCGCCAGTGTTGTCCGTACCGACCCCGCGGGACGCTCATCCAGTGTCACAACCGTCCGCTGCTTGGGTGCGTGGGGCCTGTATTCCCTTCCGCGCGCGTCGTGTGTACCGACCCGCGGGACGCTCATTTAGTGTTCATAACTTGTCTCCGCTTGAGTATATGGCGATTGTACCCCATTCTGCGGGCGTCGTCTGTGCTGACGCCGCGGGACGCTCATTTCGCCGCTGCTGGAGTGCGTGGGGCCTGTATCCCCTTCCGCGGGCATCGTCTGCACCGATCCCGCGGGACGCTCATCCATTTTCAGAATCTGTATTTGCTACTGTATACAGGAGTAAATTGCGTTGTCTGTGCTGCAGGCCAAGTTTGGAGCACGGTCTTCATAATGGGAGGCCCGTCGTTTGGTTCGATTCATCAACACCCTACTCTACTAATCCCCGATGTGCGCAAATGCCCTCCCCCGTCGTTTGCTCACCACGACCACGGTGGCCAGGAGCGAACACGCTACCCGCAAGACGCTCTCGCCGACCTAATACGGCCCACCGCTCGGAAACGACGTGTCCAGCCTCTCGGGGTCCAGTCCACTATCGGACGGGTTATGCCGCCCCTAAACCACCTTTTCTATGATGTGAGTTTCTTCAACGTGACAGCGCCCCGGTTTGGCCTCTAATCGAACGCGAAGACCCCGCACCCCTGCCCCTTACCCTTTCCATCAGTCCAAGTGTTAGGGAAATACAATATACCGGGAGCCCCCCCCCCCCCTCTTGTGTCTGTTGTAATGATAAACCCGCGGTTAGTATATTGGATTGTTTGTGTATGCTCACCAAGTCTTGTGCCGTACTATTAAGTAATAATGCTGTTTGTTTGTGACCTGTGCCCTGTATCTTGTGCTTTGTCTCGTGTCTTTTATCGTGTTCCTTATACCTTGAGTGGTGGGAATGGAGGTGTTAAGTTTTGTGCCTCGCGCAATATGACGTTTTGATATCGTGTATATCTACTTATCTAGTATATCGTGTCCTGTGGTACGGAAGGGGAGGTGTCTTGAGTCTTCTGCCTTGTCGAATATGTATATTGTTTTCATATCGCGGGTCTTTACTTTCGGATCTAGCATCCTGCGTGTTGAGGGGAGGGCGATCGTGAGTATTGGGACACAAGATACGGAAGGTCTTGAGTCTTCTGCTTGGTTTCTGTTGTTGTCCGCTACTTGTGACTTGCACCTTGCGTCGTGTAGGGTCGGGGGGGTGGGGGGTACTTCTTTGTTGCTTGCCCTGGTCGTTAGACCATTGACCACGCATCTATTTCGAGATGGACCCCGTCGTTCTTCTCATAGAAACACCTCCAACTATTAAGCGCTGAATACGTCGGTTCCATGTAGTACATATACACTCTTCGCTAGTCTTATTCCCTTCCTGTTTCACCGTCTGTGGCCACCATCTATTTCCTACGATAGAGATCGTTGTCACGGGAGGGGGGGAGTGTACTCATGTCGTGCACGGCCGTAGTCATATGATCATAGACCCTCGCATCCCTACGATGCCGAGACGGAGCACGTTGGGTTTTCACCAACCAGGCAGACATTGCTTGCACCAAGCGCGAAGCGTCGTGAGGTATTGGGCGAGTCGCATGGAGGGTGAGCTGCATCCTGCTAAGAACCACCTTTGAGGCGGACTTGCATATGGACGACAGCTTCAATGCGTTAATTTAATTTCTGGTGTGGCCACTCCCTGAGACAGTAATGGGAGCACTATGTAACTGCCTCACGGGTGCCTTACCGTATACACACTACGTGATACGATCATTCCCCTTGTGCCGAGCAAAGGTTCTCCACCCTACACACCTCCCATTACATTCCGAAGCCACGAGATTCAGGGACAACTTCCACTTTTTCTGGCATTCCACGTCCATTTTCTCGCAGTGGTACCCGTGCGACATCGACTACGACGGTTTCACCTACAACAGCGCCGAACAGATCATGATGACGAAGAAGGCCGCCCTCTTCGGTGATACGGCAACTGAGCTCCGCATCCGTGGCACTGCCGACCCTGCCGTTCAAAACGCCCTGGGTCGAACCGTCACCGGCTTCGATCAGGAGTGCTGGGAACGACATCGTTCTGATATCGTCTACACGGCCAATCTCTACAAGTATCGGAGCAACCCGGGCCTGCGACAAGCGCTCGCGGCCACCGGCACCCAGCACCTTGCCGAGGCCAGCCCGCACGACCTCGTCTGGGGCATCGGCTTCAAAGCCAACCATCCCTCGGCTCGCGATCCATCGCGTTGGCGCGGACAAAACCTGCTGGGCCGAATTTTGATGGACCTTCGCCAACACTTCGGCCCCTTCCGCCCCAGAAGCCCACGCCCCAGACCACAGCGCACCACCATTTCCTCCCCTCCCGAGCCACCTTCCACGCCGACCCACTCCGTCCGAGTTTCACCCACCCGCGATCGTATTCACGAGACCAGCAACCATTCCTACCCGGCAACCTCACCGACTTCCCCGCTCGGCCTTCCCCTGCCACCCTTCACCCCTGACCCCTCACCCGTGGGCCAATTCCCCTCGGTTTCTGCAGTCTCCGCCGCAGCGTCAACCTGCCGGACTGCCTCCCAACGACCGATACCTGAACATGGCCCTTGCCTCGTCGGTGGTGTACTCACCGTCGATGACTCGTCGTTCACGACGAAGGTCCTGGCGCACAGCGGCCCTACCGCCACCAAGCGCTGTGGCCTCGTGGCCCTGCTCGACACGGGTTCGCCCCAGTCGTTCATCACCGCTGTCGCGGTGGATCAACTGAAGGCTTCCCGTTCTGCCTCGGACGCGTGCATACGGCACGCATCTCCTCGTTCATGGGGTGGATTTGGCACTTCGGCTCCCCTCACCCCGTCCGCCTCCATCCGCCTAAGCATACAGTTTACGCATTCGGACTCCACAACCACAACCCCTACGGCCGCACTTACAGTGTGGGCGTGCATCGTTCCTGCAGGAACCATGCAGCACCCCATCCTCCTCGGGCGAGACAGCTGGATGTGCTTCGAGCAACGCTCGTATACCACGCTTCCCCGCCAGCCCCACCAGCCCATCCGCGGCGAACTTGGCCTACACCACCACGACCACAACGGGGCATCTGCGTTCATTCCGGACGACCGTTCTACCGACGACGTCTACCACCTCCGGTTTTCTGGACCTAACACCATCTCGCTGTCGTCGACACCAACACTCGTCGAGGTCAACCTGGTGCGTCAGTCAGGCGCCCCAGCGTTCACCGGGAATCACATGGTAAACATGCTCCCCCGCGAGGATCCCCTTTCCGATACGGCAATATTCGTCTCCGACGGGTACCAGACCATCCCCCTCTCGGGGTCAACCGACCTCGAGCCAGGCGACCTGCTTGGCACATCCGCTTCCCCGCTGGTACAAGTGCCCTTAGCCAGCCTCCGCCACCTCCCCGCGGACCCCGACGTTCCAAACGTGCACGCCCTGCACGACAACATCCCCGTGGCCAACGACGACCTACCACCAACCGACCCCCCACCGGAACCGAAATCCCCGAGCCCACAACTGCTCGCACGCCTCGACACCGACCAACGATCCAGCTTCCTGCGCCTCTGGAACCGTCTGCCGTTGCACCTACGCGACGTCATGTTCGACCTTCACGGTTCTGGATGGTCGCCATCGGTAATCGACGACCTGGGAGACGTCCTCTGCGAGTTCCAGGACGTCTTCTCCACCTCCAAGACCGACTTCGGCTCCTGTTCCCTCATACCCTTCAAGATTTCCGTGCCCCCGGACAGCGCTCCGGTTACCTCCCGACCATACCGGATCAACCCCATCCTCGCCAAAAAGGCGGACGCCGTCCTCGACCAATACCTGGCCGCCGGCCTAATCCAACATTCCACCTCGCCATACTCCAGCCCGATGGTCGCCATTCCCAAGAAGGATGGTGGCGTCCGTATCACCATAAACTACAAGAAGCTCAACGCCATCAGCTCCCTCGGACAGCTCCCAATCCCCCGCGTCGACGAGGTCCTGGACTCCTTGGGCAAAGGCCGTATATTTTCCCTGTTCGACCTGGTCTCCTCCTTCCACCAGATAACCATCGACAAGGACACCATCCCCCTGACAGCGTTCTGCACACCCAACCGGCTACTCGAATGGCTTGTTATGCCGCAAGGCAGCAGTGCCTCACCCGGTTGGTTCGTGAAGGTCATCAATGAGGTCATCAAAGGCCTGGAACGCGTTGCCGCATACCTCGACGACATCATCGTCTTCGACCCCACCCCTTCCGACCACACTACCAACATCCGGGCCCTTTTCGCGCGCCTGCGGAGGCACAACCTCAAGCCTTCCTCGGCCAAGGCCAAAATTGGCGCTACCACCGCCGATTTTCTGGGCCACACCATCACCGCCGGCGGCTTCAGCCCCAACTCCGATAAGGTCGCCGCCCTCGTCAAGATGCCCATGCCGAAAAATAAGAAGCAGGTACGCTCACTGCTTGGAGGCATCAACTACTACGGCAAGTTCCTTCCCAACCTTTCGCGGCGCCTTCGCCCCATTAACGCCTTGCTGAAACAGGGCGCCGCCTTCGACTTCACCTCCGCCATGGAGACCACCGTCCGCGACATCCTTCGCGACCTCACCAAACCACCGATCCTGGTCTACCCAGACTGGGATGCCGTCGCCGACAACTCCCGCCCCTTCAGGCTATACTGCGACGCCAGCCTCGACGGCTTCGGCGCCACGCTGGAGCAAGAGCAGCCCGACGGCTCCGTCCGTCCTCTGATCTACGTCAGCCGCGCGACCCTCGACTCCGAACGTTCGTGGACGCCCCTCGATCTTGAGGCCGGAAGCATCGTTTGGGCGATAAAAAGGCTGCGCGGACACCTCTGGTCCACGAACTTCCATATATACTCGGACCACAAGGCGCTGGAGAACATCGCCAAGGTGGGCGAACATAACCCTCGCGTCCGGCGATGGATTGAGTTCCTCTCGGCGTACTCCTTCGTCCTCAAGTACCGCAAAGGCACCAGCAACGGCAACGCCGACTTCCTTTCCCGCCTTCCGCAACCAGCCACCGAAGCCGACCGCACCGGACCGAATCGCCTTACCGGTCCCGACACCGTTGGCATCTACCTGATACGCCCCTGCGGTTTCACGCCATGCGAACCATCCACGCCGGGCATCGGCTTGGGTGGGCTCGTACCCCCCCCTTCCCGCCCTATCCCAACCATCCAGCCCCTCCCTTTCGCCACCGACGACTTCACCGATTTCCGTCTCCTGGGACCACGACTGGAGCGCCCCGGCTCCTCACCGCTACCCAACACCTTCGTCGGGCCTGTCTCGGCCCATCGCACCGTCGACGGACCGCCTCCGTGCCTCGAGAAAGCCGCCGTGGACACCGGCGCTCCTCCAGGCTCGGCTTCCAGGCCGCCCGTCGTCTCGCCGCCGTCCACCATTGGCGCCACGATCCCAGCTCCTCCGGACCTCATCTCTTCTCGGACACGTCATCGCGCCGCCGCTGCCACGGGAACCCCCCGAGCCGCCATCGACTATGGCTTCGGCCGCCGACCACAACCAACCGCTTCCAACACACCGACACCTACCCGTCGCACGTCAGCGCCCCCAGCCACGGCCCGGCCGAGGCCTCTCCCAACGACACCGCCTTCAGCCACAGCCCCCGCGCAACCTGCGCCACCGACGCCTCCGACCAACCCCTCCCTGCCGACCCCATCGTCGCCGGTTCCGCCCTCGGAGCCGGACGTCACACCCGACGATGACCCCCATCTACTCGCCCGCATCGAGCACCGCACCTCCAGCGACTGGGCACGAGAACAACGAGCTGAGCCCCTATGCTCTGCCGTCATCCGTTTTCTATCGCTGGGATCCCCTTCACCGCCACCACCGGATCTTCTGGACTTTATCCCCTCGGCTCGGCGTCCACAACTCTCAGACGTTCTCGCCCTGGCCGCCAAAAGTACACTCCACCGCACCGACGACGACACCGCCCTTCTGGTACAACGACCACCCTACCCCCCTCCACCCACCCCGCGCATCTACGTTCCGATGTTGATGCGCCCCTGGGTCCTACAGACATGCCACGCCACTACTTCCCTACACCTGGGAGTTACACGAACGGTGCGCATGATGGCACGTTTCTTCTGGTGGGTCGGAATGGACGTTTCCGCCCGCTGGTGGATACGCCGCTGCCTCATGTGCCAGGCCCGCAAGACATCCCGACAAACCATCCGGTGGCCCATCCTCTCCCTCCCTTTACCCAACGGCCCTGGCATCACCGTCAGCGTCGATTACTTCGGCCCCTTGCCCCTCACCCCACGCGGAAACGTCCACATCCTACTTTTCACCGACCGTTTCAGCCGCCGCGCCGACATGTTCGCTGTCTCCGCAGCTCAGTTCACGGCCGCCGGCACCGCCGACATCTTCATCGACAAGTACATCACCCTTTGGGGGTGTCCAGTGACACTCCTCTCGGACAACGGCCTACAGTTTACGTCGAAGCTCGCCCGCGCCGTCTACGACCGCCTTGGCGTCAACAAGGTCAACACCAGCGCCTACCACCCCTGCACCAACGGCGGCGTCGAGCGCGTCAACCACGTCCTGGCCCAGATGCTCTCCATGGTCGGCAACGAAAACCAAACCGACTGGGACCTCCTACTGCCGCACGTCTCTTCGGCCTACAACAACTCCGTGAACGCCGCCACCGGGCTTGCACCCAACGAAGTCCACATCGGCCGCCTTCCCCGCCTCCCGCTCTCCGTCTTCGAACCCGACAACGTCGGCGGTCACCAGAGCCTGGAGCGCGACCACCTCACCTACATCAACCTCGCCACAGAACGACAACAACGCGCCTACTCCCTCGTCCGCGAGCTCTACCACATCACCACCTCGCGCCTACAGCGCCGGAACGCCCCCATCATGGCCGCCCTCTCCGCCTCCCCTCCTTTCACCGTAGGTGGCTGGGCCTGGGTCTACAACTCCGCCTCCACCATTCGCCAGGGCGCCAAAAAGGACACCGACGCAACCGTGCTGAAGACCAAGCTCGCCCTCAACTGGAACGGGCCCTTTAAGATCCTCGCCGTGGGCCCGGCGCCCGCCTCAGACACCCCCGACAACCGCCCCCTACACGACAAGCTACTCTTCCTCGACCTACCTTCTGACCTTCCTGGACGGGACTCCAAGCCCCGCGTCTCCGTAAAACGATGCAAACCTTGCCGGAGCCCCGACGACACCACCGACCTTCCCAAGTACCTGCCTGCGGACCTCACCACCTACGTACTCACCGCCTCCGCCGCCAAATCTCCGCCCTACCACGTCACGGTCGACGACGTCACACCGCCACCGGAGCGCCTCGACGTCGAGCGGATCACCGGCCACCAACTCGTACGCGGTCGCGGCGGGGTGATCGCCGTCCTCTACGAGACCCACTGGGCCGGACTTCTCAGCCCCTCCTGGGAACGGGAACTGGATCTTCAACATTTCAGGCGGCATATTCTCCTTTACTGGTCCGGAACCCCGTCGCAGCACCGACAAGCCAACCGCTTGTACAGACAAATGCGCATCGGTGCCGCACACCGGGAACTCTCACGGTCGCAAGGCCAAATATTTCTCGCTCCCGGCTACTCCCTGGTCTCCCGCGACCTCTGGCTCCGCAACTTCAGTTCAACCACTCTCCCCTCTGGGGCACACGTTTGGTACAAGGCGCGCGACGGCCTCTGGTGGCTTGGCAAAATTTCCCACCGCACGCCCTTGGACACCTCTTCGGACAGCCTCCCGGACTCTTCCCCGGACGGTTCCTACATCATCCGTTTCCTGGACGACCCCGGCCCCATCAAGATCGACCTCCAGCACGCCCGCTACACCACTGCCCGGAACGCCATCTCTGGATCATGGTGTTTATAACGCCATGGGACTGGAAGCATAGCCCGTGGGGTACTGCGGAGCACAGACACGCCCCGTGGAACCCCCATCGCTTCACCCCCCCCTTAGCTAGCCTTCAAATACCTTCGCGTTCTTGGTTCGGGATAGTTTTACTTCCGAAGAATAGTATAGTTCTTTTAAACGTAGCATCCAAACAATCTTCTGGGATAGTCTTCAATAAGCGACAGTAGCTAGTTCTTCCGCGTTATATCTGATTTAAGCGTATTCCGACAGCGGTACCCCCGCATTTCGGCTTGTTTTGTTTTGTGTTTGGTAGCACCTGCTTTCTTTTCTGGCATCCATCACGGCCCTCACCTGCCCCACCACGTGGCAGATGGACCATAATTGAATAACGTTGTTTTTAGTATGCTGGGTTCTTACTTTGGAATCCTCCACCATCGCTCACGCCCACCTTGTGTTTGTAGCTACAATCCGGGCGTCATAGAGTAATTTTCTGAGTCACTAGTTTTGGATTCTCTGTTCTATCCCATCTCCGGTCTCGCCGTTCCCCATCTTCATAAGATCTCCGGACCATAGCGACACCGGTTTTCTGGATTTCGGTTTTAGTGTTTTTTCCCTCCACCACCCTCGTTGCATCTCCGTTGTCTTGGCCCCTTATGCAGGCTAACGGACCACCACATTACCGTCCCCACGGTTGGTGCGTCCGTTCCACAGTAAAGTGGACCGCAATGGACTTCAATTGTTGCGATATCTTTGCTATTGGTTCGTCTATTGTGTCTTCGCGTTTCCAACACCTACCAACGCGTTTCTTCCCGCGACCGGTTCCACTCCCATGTAGTTACCATAGCTGATTTTTGTGCGTGCTATACGGTAGGGACACATTTCGTTCACGTCGAACTAATCGATTTAGGACTACACATCCGAGTATTTTTTTCTGGCGACGTATTTAGTGCATTGGCTCTGATTGGCTTCCCTTGCTGCGTTTACTAGCGTTGCTCCCCTAATTGTTGGCCGCTTCATAGTGGCACGATGTTAACTCCCTTTTTAGGACCCGTCAACCCCTTGGTTATAGTCCTAGGAACTTCCAAGTTAGTCTTGCCGAGTCCCCTTCGCCTTATGCATCATGTTTTTCTTTTTGATTCGTCTTCTGTATCTTGGTTGTCTTTCGAATCGCTTCGACCATAGCGAGTCGTCATCACTCCGATACACCTCTGGACTGTGTTTCGTGTTCTGTGCTAAGTATAGCCTCCATCGTTTCCGCCAGGACTCGATGATCAGCCTCGCACTCGTACCTCCCTCAGGTCTTTCATGACCCCTGGACATATGAGCCCCCGCACATACGGCTATACCCTTGAGTCCCGCTTTCTTCTACGTTTGCCTTGGTACCTCTTTAGCTTCGTTTCGGGTTTATTTTGTCTGCTTTGTCTTGATTTCGACCCCTTGCTGTTCCTGTTTTGGTCATGATTCCTCCCTCAGCGTTCCTTCTGTCGATGACCCTATCCGTGATGCTTAGGCCTCACTACGAGGTGTGGGAGAATCTATAGCCTCATTTATATTGTTTTGAATAGCCGCATCTTCGACCCCCCTCTCTCGGTCTTTTAGGATGAACTTTGTTATCATCCATTGACCATCGTGTGGTCTGCATATACGACTATTCAGGGTGGGCTAATGTGATGTGGTATCCTTATGGCTATAGATGGTTGATAGAATATCATACGTACAGGTGAAGAGCCTAGTGGCGCTAAGATTGTTCTCGTATACAGAAGTTTCCTTGGGTACATCAGGTAGGCAGTAGCACAGAGGCTTTATAAGTCCATAGGAAGATTCTAAGCACTAGAATCTTCCTAAGGACGAGAGATCTCGAAGGATTAGCGCTTAGAATAACATATGAACGATATTACCCCTTGGATAGGATCTGGTATTACCCCTTGGACAGAATAGATGTTTCTTCAGAATGGCTAAACACCATAGGAAAGTTCCATGGGCTGCTGTAGCTATCCGATTAACGGGTTGTTAGGAGGGATACACTGTAATCTCCCGTTAAGCCGATCGAGTGAGAGAGTCTGCTCTCAGGCAGACTCTCACCACCTCGCTCACTTCTTCCTATTCTGGCCCTGATCTGCCTAGTCTTCCATCGGCTCTACTTAGTCACAATAAACAGAGAATAATAAGAACAAGAGGTCTTTCCATATCGAAGGAGAAGCTTGCTTCCAAGCTCAAGCAACGATCCCAGCGTCTTCCATTCCCTTCCATCATCGTCTCCACTCGGTCATCCCATCACAGTACTCACCACATGTACGTACGTACATACGTGCAAATGTGTACGTCTTTCTCGGTTTTAATTTGTTGTTTTTCTGATTTTCTTATTTTACACTTGACGACCGTGCTGTGCTGTGCTTTCTCTTTCATACATACAAGTACGAAGCACTATTAATACTACCACCGTTGTTGTTGTACTATTAATACTACTGTACCCCACATACTCACGAAAAAGGCACAAATCACACCCACCACAGCAAGCAGCGCAGCGCCTTGCTGTGATCCGTGTTGCTGTGCTTTCTTTTTCAAACATACAGCTTTGTTGTCCTGGAGCATGAAGCTAATGTGCATCCCGAGCATGTTTTGCATGCATGTCAAGTCCGCCGTTTCTTTGCTGTGCACCATGAACCTCTTGGCATTTTCAAGTCGGTGCTTGCTTGCACTACATCATAGATGGGCCTCTTCTGCCCCTTTCCTTGCGCGAGCGTAGCGGGTGGCGTCAGCCGCCCGCGGAGCGAAGCCCTTGTACAATCTTACGTCTCCCGGCGAAGAAAAACCTGCCACTGACCCCGTGTCAGTTAGATCTGGGTCGTCCGTGAGAACACTGGCAACGCCCTCTCCTTTTGAGGATGAGCTCCGGTCGTCTTTCGGCTGCTCCCCCTCTGTACAAATGTGCAATATAACACATGCACGGAATAGATTAGGGCGAGACTACATACATTTACGAAGACAGTGTGTGAAATCGCAATACTCGTAAATACAAGTCTGTAAATCAAATATATATTTGGGCAGCGGCCAAAAACAGGTACACCTGGTCCGTTCGGGCCCAAAACAGGTATATACTAAAATCAAGTTTAAAACGCACCCCACGAACCTGCCGCTCCTTGCAACGCAAAGTAGAGTTTTTTCATGTTCTTCGTGCTCGCCCGGTGGCTACGTATATGAGTAGCTGCTATTAATAGTACGAGGAACGAACGCCTGCTGCTGTATTCTCCCTTCTCAGCTTGCGACACCCCTGGTATTCCAAGTCAACCACAATCCCGAAGGGGAGCCTTCTATCTCGTATTATTTCGGCGGAGGTGTGCAGGCAGATATATGTGTGTCGCTCGAGTGGCGTGTAGTGCGAGGTGCGAAGGGAGAAGGGGGTCTCCGCGTACGTCGGCATTTGTATAGGGGGCATAGGGTGGAATATAAGGGCCTCTGATTGGCTTAAAAACGACAAAAAAAAGGTGAAAGTCAAGCAGAGTAGACAAAATCAGGTATACCTGGGTTTTAAAGAGGCAAAAACCGGTACAACGAGTTTCTGGACCAATGTCAGGGCACGTGGAGTGCGTTTTTTACTCGATTTAAAGTATGTACCTGTTTTTGGCCGCAAACGGACCAGGTATACCTTTTTTTGGCCGCTGCCCTTATTATTATACGTGACAATAACTGGCAGTTATATAGTGAGGAGACTGCCAACGATTTTTTTTTTACGTACCACTCCCATTATCATCAATCGACATCAAGTTCGTCCTCCCTATAATACGTAATCATCACAGGTCGTGTTTAATCGTAACAAGGCTTATATGTCTACATAGGGATGGAAACAAGCATAGTAAAACAGCGATTTTTCTAATTTGAGAATGCCTTCTCGAATGAGAATGAAAACAAAAATATTGTGTTTTTGGAAATTAATGTAAGAGATTTACTCCACTCTAGACCTATGCCAATGGGAAAGCAAAGTTACCCTAAAAAGTTTAATTCCTAAGATCTCCGCCAGATTTTTCCAGAACAAGCTTGCTGCTATGGGACCGATTCTTAAAACGGAATATTCCCAACTTTTGGAAAAGCCCGAAAAAGGCAATTCTCAGGCCGATGTTGGGACAAGATCGGCGTTGAGAAAAACTCAGGCGAGATGTTAGTTCGAAGCGGCGAGATTTCGAGTCCTCGACAGACATGGATCGACGAAACCAACGACTGCGTCATGAATTCTGAACGGGGTGCGCTCGTTATGGGCTCCGATCCATCCTAGGGTCACCGTGTTCACATGATGGCCGGTGATATGTGGCGGGCGCTGGCCAGGCGTCAGATAAACAAACAATTGGCTGCTGGTGTGCATAGAACAGATGACAACATTTCTCGATCCGTCTCAAATCGCTAAAAAAGGGTTTTCTTCGGGTTTGGGAGAAGAGCGTAGGACGCCGCCGGCAATCTCTCGCCCCCTTGAGGATCCACCTCTTACCTTCGAGGCCGTCATCTACACTCGTTGGCCTTGCCCGACCCGAAGCGGGTTGGCCGTGGGCTGAGTCTACGTCGAGATCGAAGGTCTATCGTCGCACGAGCTGATTTTTATCGGGGTGTTGACGATTTGCAATGAAAAAAAGCAAATTGCGCCGCCTGCAGCCGTTTGAAAAACAAATATGAAAAAATTAAACATTTTTTTCCCTTTTTTTCCCACAGCGGCGGTACGAGCGGATCTTCAGCCTGAAAATTCCAGGAAAATATTTCAAAGATCGATTTCCAACTTTGCTTTCCCATTGGCATAGGTCTTTAGAGTCATTTTTTCCACTGTGAACTATTGCCTGTTGTGACACCCGTCGATGACAAAAAAAAAACGAAACGAAATCGGCATCCGATTCGGCATCGGGGGTCTCGAGATATCGAAAATCCCAGAACATCTGGATTTATGGGCGAGGTACCTCGCTCATATATATGCAAATTCCCTTAAATCCTCAATTTTACGAGTCTGTTAAGGTTGATTCCAATTTATTTTCGTGGATCGATACCTACCATCGAGGAACATATTTTCTGGGTCAAATTTTGATCGTGAGCGAAATACAACTCTTAGGGTCGTTTTTAACGACACATATTTAACAAATAAATTGCCGTATTTCCATTTTTTTTCAAGTTTTACTTGCCAAAATAGCAAAAAACTTGCCAACTTTGTTTTGGATATTTCCGTATCTGTTCGTTGGCAAGTTTTTGAAAAGTCAAATTTGCTATATCACTTGCCCTTTACGACCAATCACGCCTACGCAAGACCATACAAACCACAAGCCGTCGCGCTAGACGCACGAGCTGCAGCAACACAGGAAGATATCGTGGGTTAAAGGGTGGTGCTGACAGCAGATGATGGTGGCTGACGGCACTGCTGAAGGGGTTGCTGGCGCGGTAGACGAAATACATGTAGGCGTGGCACTGGTGCCTTCTGGGGCTGATACTCAAGTCAATCCCAATCAAACAGTCGCCCCAGCTTTCCCTAGACAACGAACACGTGGCCATGACCGCCCTGGAGGGCTGTCCACCTCTAGGGATCTACGAGACTAGCTTGGATCCGTCTCCAGGCCACCCATTCATCGACGAGGGTGTCGTCTAGCTGTCCGGTCCGTGCTGTACGGGGTTTGATTAAAAAAAAAAACTAAGGCGTTACGTGGCTCAAATAGCAAGTTTCTTGCCATTTCATCGTGTTTTGTAGTTAGAAAGTATTTGCCAAGACTTGCCAATTTGTTGTTGCCAAAATGACAAGTTTTTTGCTATTTGCTCGTGTCGTTAAAAACGGCCCTTAAACAATAACAAAGTACTAAAAACATCGATTTTCATTCTTATCGGAAAGGCAATTCTCAATTAGGAAAATCGGCTGTTATATATACGAACTCGCGACCACCGAATTCTACGCAAATCCATAAAAACAAATAACCGGGACAAGCGAGAATTCCGCACTTTTTCCTAGCTTTTGGTACTGTAATAAGAGCTGGAAAATTGAAAAGCGTCAGGTTTCGTGTGCCCATTGCACTTGGGCAATCCTGACGGTCAGTATAACTATCATACAGTGTGACAAGAAGTACACTTATATTGGCACTACAGTAGAAATAATATGTGCAATACGGCCCACACTAAGGGCCGTTCCTAACGAACAAAACATAATCACGATTCGTGACGTTTTGGCATGACAAAATGTCACGATTCGTGATGTTTCTTTCCTAACGAAAATTGGTGCTTTTTCGTCACGTTCCGTGATATTTTCAAATTATAAAAAATCCGATATTTTCAAACCAACGGTATTTGAGGGTGGGGCCAAATCTCGTAGGTAGGTCACGGCCAGGCCGTGCCGGGCCGACCGCGCCCGACCCGGTCCGTGATTCAAACCATGGGCAGAGGCCCGACACGGTCTGTGATATTCCAACCTCACGCGCCGTCGGCCAGGCCAGGTCCGCGCGAGGTTCCAATCTCGCTGACATGTCGTCTGCTCTGCCTGGCCCATGAGATTTTCAGATTATTTTTGCTTTTTCTTCACGCTGTGTCTCCGCCTCCTCGAGATTTCGAGGTCACAGCATGCTCGTTACCCCGCACCCAGCAGTGTCTTTAGGCAGCCACTCGCTGTCCACAACCGGCGTACGAAGCAGGGCCTGGCATGCCCCTATACCGGCCATCGGATACCGTTGGTGTCGGGTGGGTTACGTAGTGCCTTGATCAGGCGTATTTTGAGCCACGACAAATGTCGTGAACTGTAGGTTTCCGCAGGAAACTGGCGTTTGTGAGGCGGTTTGAATTCGAGTAACGGAATAGATTTGCGAATAGGCCGCGCGAGGGCTTGACTCAGGAAGCGTCCAGTCTCCGTCGGCGCAGACAGTGAGGGCAGCGAGCTGTACGAGATTACAAAGGACACGAAGGAGAGAGCTGACCTGTCTTCACTCGTATAGCTGGTCCCTCTGGTTTGGGTTTATCTTGACTTCTGCGTGTAGAGGACAGCGAGACAAGTTTGTATTGATCGACTCTCTCTAATACCTGGAGGGCGAAGGGTCGATTTCTTCTCTACCACGGCTTCTCCGAACTTCCGGCAGGAGCTGTCGGCGCGTCCCACAGTTCTCGGTGAGACGATTCGGGATACATGTCACAAAGCAGAGTAGGGTAACGTACTACTCTGTACACCTATCGGGCCGTGAACATACGAGTAGGGACGCGCATATACGGAATTCAAAAATTCAAAAATTCAAACAACAAATCTACCAGGTATATATAACAAAGTAGGATTGTGATTGTTTTGCCCGGCGGCGCGTTTTCGCTCTCGCCCCTCGCCCGCCGGCGCCGGGCCGACCCGCGGGGGGCCGACCGGGGAGCGGCCCCCGGGGCCTCGCCCTCGACCGTGGCCCGTGGCCCGCCCGGGCGCTCGCGAAGAGAAAAAATAGAGTCGGTTTCCCGGGGTACCCCGCCCCACTCGCTGAGCCGAGCAGGGCAAAGTGAAACCCGCTTCTACTGTGAAAAACGCCCCGCCTTTGCCACACCCTGTAGCTGTACGTGCCCTATCGCTATACATAACGGACAATCACGATCCCTTCAGCCTTTATGGGTTTCGAAGAGGGCACATGCAGCAAGAGCACACGCGCACGCCACAAAAAGGAGGGCATCGATCGGACGACACGTCGACCATACTTGAACATGCGCTCATACAACAGCAGCACAGCGTGACAAGTTGGGCATATCGGTCATTGTGCAGCAGGTGGCCTGATGTGTGTTTCATGGCAACTGCTACATGCCAGGTCTACGCGGATACGTACGTGTTTATCTCCTGGCGCAACACTGGTTTCCGTTCGCACACACTGCTGCTGTACTCGTAGACTATGCCTTTCGAAATACAACAAGCACGTACGTGTTGAAGTTTACCACGTACGTATCATGCATACTCTTCGGACGTACCAGGTCGTGATACAGCAGCGAGAACAGCAGCAGTACCCGTGATCCTATGCTGCTGCTGCTTGCTGCTGTATAGTATCATACGTCTACACACAGAACGTGTAACCCACTTTGGAATTTGTGCGGCAAACGTCGCTTCGACTAAGATTCCTGCGTACCGTTGAAAACTCCCCGCCTTCGCCACAGTCTGTAGCCCTATGAGCAATCATGATTTTTCAGTCTGCGTGTCGACTGTTCATGCCGAATTTCGAACAGATCATGCAGCAAGAGCACAAACTCACGTCACAAAGAGGGCAGAATCGATCGGACGCCACATCGAGCAAACTTCGAACGTGCGTGCATGCAACACCACCAGCGTGACAGCGTCGGGGCATATCTGCCCTTGCCTGTGGAGAAGGGTGGCCTGATGGGTGTATCATACACGCGGCTGCGCCGCCAGGTCTGCATGGATATATACGCGTATCTCCCCGTATAACACTATTTTCCGTGCGTACGTACTGCTTTACTCGTTCGTACCTTGGAATTCTCTAAATGCAAGCACGTGTTCGAGTATCATGTAACTCTTCGTACGTTCCACGTCGTGATACAGCAGCCACAGACAGCTGCAGCAGTACTCGTAGTCCTATGCTGCTGCTTGCTGCTGTGCTGTGTGGTATCACAGGTTTACACAGGGCATGGGGCTCGCGTGCTGGCGCACCACAGATCTGGGTGCACGAAACGATCAACGTACTACGTACGTACTCGTGCGAGGTACGATCTCTCCGCACTCTTCGTGCGATGCTCGCATTTTCCAAGTACACATATGTTCGGAAAAATAATAATCGGTTTATTAACATTAATATCCAAACGTTCTTTACTTTCTGGCCAGAAATAAACTACTCTGTTACGTACCTCGTACCAGGTACATATCTACGCTGTATGTATGGGCCAGACTATGATAGATACAGCAACAACGGCAGCGACATATAAACTGTCAATCAATATAGTAGTTGTTGCTGCTTTTTTCTTTTTTTTTTGCACCGGACAGCGCCTCACGTGTGCTCGCAAGCCAGACGCTGCTCGCGTCCCCTCGTGTTCGACCCGTCGTTTTTTTGCGAAATTCGAGTCCTCTCTTTGACATGATATCGGGTTTTCATGGTATCTGGTTTCTGTTAGGTGTCCGCTGCATAGCGAAACGAAGCGATCATTGTGTACCATTTTGTCCGGAATTTAATAAACGTCCCGTTTTATGTACTCTACAACATTCAAAGTTTTGCTGCTCCTTCCTGCTGCAAGTAGTGGGGAGACAATGATTATAAAATAGTGATTCCTGCTGTATACTGTGCTGTTGTTACTACTGCTGGAAAGATGAGCTACGAGCTGAACGCGTCAAAACATAGTAAGCGCAGTATGGATTTATATTTGATGTACGTACGAACATGCCAGATGAAGTACGTCGTTATTTATCCCTCGGGCGGTGAGGAACGTACGTATATTGTTGTACGTAAGCACGTGTACGTAGCGCTTTGCACGTCCAAGTATACATACATACACGCTTAATGACGTACATGCTTACAATAACAAATATCAGCCGTACGAGTGGTAAAGTGTAAAGTATAAAATTGCTGAGGTAAAGAGTTTATATATAATTCAGCACCGTATACAATCTAACCTGTTTACCTCGACTAATTGCTCTGTGCGGCTACGAGTAGCACGTATTCAGGTATTGGCAAAATCACTAATGATTATCGGCTGCGTCGCTTTAGCTTGCTGTAGATCTCTGAGCACATCTAATATAAATCCGGTGAGCCGTTAGATTTTTGGCTCAGGCGGTTTGGCCTCCGCTGTAAGTAAGCGTAGGTACTATTAATATGATTATAGTGCTGCCTGTGCTGCTTCTGCTGCTTGCTACACTGCTCGCTGCTACTGCTACTTACTGCTGTATACTGCCTGATGTACATGATGCGAATACGTCTTCTTGCTGCCGTTTGCTACACGTACCCGAGAAGTATGGTCATACCTAACGAACGGAAAATGCCGCGAAACGGGACCAACCATGGCAGTTTTGCCACTCCTGATATATACCACAAACCGTGAAAATGACAAGTTTTGACAAATTCAAGAAAAAAAGGTGACGTCGCGATTTGTGAGACGAATATGTGTTTCATTTTCATGTGGCATAACCCCAATTTTCTTCTAAACTTAAATGCGTACCGCTGGATGACGATGGTCGGTTTTCCGCTGTAACATGCCAGCTTGCGTCACCCCGCGGGGAACACCCCACTCCCCGAAGGGGAGCCTTGTATGTAATAGGTACCAATTGGACATTTTCCCGGAATACTTTCACTTTTCTCCTCCGGCCGCGGTTCTTTTCTTGCGCTATCGGCTGCGGGGCATGCAGGGGGGCCGCGTGTACACCACGGCGCAAGTGCGGGTCCCGGCCGAGGCCCGTGGGGCGTGCTCCGGGCCTTCAAGGTCGCGAATTGTGGCAAATAACTCAAGGGAGACGTTCCGACTTGGCACCGCCTCGCAACTATCATGCAAAACCGGCCGTACGACTGGTTTTTGGTTTTCGTTTTTGACCCACCGCATGAACGGAACACACACAGCACACGCACCGCGCACGAGACAAGAATAAGGACCACACCGACTTGACATTGAACGAATCACACATAAAGCGTCGTGCGGCAGTAGTTGATACCACGTTGCATGCGCCTGCTCTCTCTCTGGGCTGTGTACATGCGCATTTTATAAAATCTGCAAATTTGGTCCCAAGTTTTTTCAATCTGCGCGGGGCGGAGTGCATACATACACAGATCTACGATGAGCACGTATGCATTCATATAAGTCTATACGTAAAACGATAGGCCGATCAACATGCGGACGAATATTTAAGGTACACTGTACGTACGAGTACTACTGCTGAATTGTACGGGTGCATGTCTAGACTTCAAACTGCGAAGCAGCCAAGGCGCTACTTATCGAAAAGCAGAGCAGTACAGCAGAAGAAGCTGTGTAAGACGCAGAAGTAGCAGCCGCTGTTCAGATTGTTGCCTCTGTGACGGCTGTGGTGTCCAGTATGCGGGCGCAGGACCCGTACCACACAGCTAGCAAGGGGGATCCAGCAGTTGTAGTTGTGCCAGCTACGAACTATAGTTATACCACCGTGTTCTGTCTATATTTGTATGGGCGTGTCGGTGTGTATGTTTGATGTATCCTATTCCAGGAAAAGCTCCGCCTCCGATCGCGCAGTACAGCAGCGGTTGAAAACGGCAAAACAGCTAATACCCGTCACGAGTATCAATAACACTTGATTATACTCGCGATATTTTGGGCTCCAGGCACCCGGGTACCCAGCTGTCTGACGGGTACCCTTAGACGAGTACTCGGCTGCTAAACGCGCACCAGGGTACTCTGCTCTCCAGCACAACAGCTAGAACTAACTGCTGCCGTGTGTGCTCTGTGTACTCACTCGTTGTGCATTGTGCATTGTATGTGCTCTGTGCTATGCTGTCGGTACTGTTCTGTGTGCAGGCACTTTGTTTTGTTGTGTGTGTACTCTGGGTGTGCTCCGTGTGTTTAGTCTTCTACTGAACTATTTTGCCCTTTGCGTACTCTGTGTGGTATGTGACATAGTATGTGCTGCTGTAGCAGTATCCTACGAGGGCCTGCTCAGTCAGGGTCATTCATAACGAGCAGAAAACGAAACTCCCGAGTTGCGACATTTTATCCAACAATCGTTGCGAGACTCGAGTGGTGCGTGCAAACCGTGGAATATACTGCTGTATGTTTAAAGAGAAAGGTAGTAGCGACGACCATTCCTAAGGAAATTGTTGATATCGTATCTGAGGCTCGTACAGTTATGTGTCTTTGGTGTATGCGCTTCCAGCAAAACCTCCCCCTCTGATTTTAATATCACCCCGCGCTTTACAGCAGCGATTAAAACCAACAAAAAAAAACGCTAATACCCGTCACGGGTATGGATAACACTTCATCACCGGCGAGAATTTGAGCCCAGGGTACCCGGGTATCCAGCTAATCGACGGGCACCCTTAGACGAGTACTCGGCTGCTAAACGCGTACCAGGGTACCCGCCCAAAAGGTATTACGTACGGGTGAATACTCTTATCTAGGACCGGGGCGGGACTCGTCGGGCAACGGCTCTGTCATAACCATCTTATATATACTCTGCTGTACAGCGTACAACGGCCGTGATAGCTACAGGGATCGACTTTGAATCCTACAAAAATAGTTAGATCGACTTCAGAAACAAAACAAGCCGTTGAGCCTGGACACCAAACTGAAGTTTCTTAACACCGGGAGCCCACTGTACCTCAGATACGATATCGTCTCGTGACAGTTGTTTCGTTAGGAATGGCCGTTGCTACTACTTTTACAGTCTATGCCACAGGTTTGCTCCAATAATTAAACTATGAAGCATGTGCGATCTATTTTCACCTTGCGACACCCCCGGGATTTCAAGTGACCAACATCCCGAAGGAGAACCTTGTACGTACGTACGTATTGTATGACGGTACCTGGTACGAGTACCTGGTACTCGTGTGATAACAGGATTCGATTTTTGAATGCCGACATGCTGAACACAATTTGGCTGCGTGACGATGTGGGTGTGGTTCAAATACGATGTACTCGTAGGCTTCTATCATACGTATATATGTAGGATTTTCACAAGGTACAGTACCTGTGGTATACGTACGAGTACGTACAGAAGCACACGGGATTCCGCGCCAAAGGAGCAATTTGCAAGACATGCCAGGCAGGCTGAGAATTTACACCAGCAGTGTAAACGGGTACAGCCGGATGTCATACGTCGCACACTGAACGGTTATCGTATACGTACGTAGAACGCACATTTTTCTCAACCAAGCCCGGCACCAGCTGGCCTATATATATATATTTGGTTTGCCAGATACTCCACTTCTGATAAAATCGTTAGGGCACTATTAACGTGCACTGGTCTGAACAGAGGGCCTGATGCCCAACTCCATTGGGAATCGGCAAGGGCCGAAAGTGACGGCCGACGACTAATTCGACGTCAGCATGATGCCGACCTCACGGGAGGCTCACCCAGTCACCGGTGCAGATTCGACGGGGCCGGCCATCCCTTAAGTATATACCGGTACATGCATGCACCGTAGAATAATTTTCAGGTTCAGACCAGACCCAGAATCAGATCCCACCTCGCGCACGAGTACGCGGGGCAGATACCACTTCCGCGATAGACTCCAGTTTACGGTGAGCGGACTCAACTGTACAGAGGTCCAGACCCCCCACTGCATTGGTAAGTGGTCCTAGCCAGTGCCCTGGGGCCGGTACAGGTTCAGTGGGGCCGCCCCCCCCCTTCAGTACATTCACTGCAAAAGTCTCATCCAGATTCAGCCTCAGAAAAATGAGTTTACACCTTATTTCCACATGCGTACGTGGGCCAGTTACCCCACACCCGGATCGGTTTCGCCGGCCCCGTTTCCGCGGTGAGTGTCAGTATTTCACAAGCGTCTAACCAGATTTACACCGGGCAGAACCGCGCATACTCGTCACAAGAACACGACCAACCACGTTTGCACCACGGGCACCTTTAACCAGTCCCGCGAGGGGAGGCACACACCAAAGGCACGTTCATACGAACCGCGGTCACAGTACACGCGCGGGACGAGTTACCCCGCCTGGTTTTATTTTCTCAGACATCATTTTAGTTGGAAAAATAAAATACATTTGTTGACTTATTACTCACTCGGTTAGTTTTCATTTTCTATGTACTTCATTCGTGTCAATTCCTGTCCGAGCCGCTTAGTACGAGATCAAAGAGACATGGCTTGAACACAGGGCCGGGTCCCCGACTTCCATGGCAATCGGTCAGTTCCAACAGTGTTTTGCCGAAGGTTCACGCAGGCCGGGAGGCAGGGTGCGAACAGAGGGCCAGTTAACCCCATTTTTAGCTTTAGAAATGACGGTTCGCACCCCACCGCTGAGTTAGTTCGAGGGCCAGCTACCTCCTCCCGCGTGCGTCGGCAGTACCGACCCCGCGGGAGGCTCACCCAGTTTTGTTTCAGCGGGGCCGTCCACCCCTTCAGTACTCGCAGCACAGACACCCAGACCCAGTCCCGGAAACAGACCCGTAGTACGCCACGATCACGGGGGCTAGTTTCCTTATCCGCGCACACACAACAGCTCGTACAAGAAAAAAGGGGCATGCGTTTGAACAGCGGGCCAGTTCCCCCACTTCACGGGCAGTCGGTTAATGCCGAGCATTTAAGCCGAAGGTTCATTCGTTTTCAGGGGGCAAGGAGTGAACAGAGGGCCAGTTACCCCACTTCAGAGTGGAGAGAAGGTTCACCCCTCGCCGCTGTTTGAGTTCGTGGGGACGTTACCCCCCCCCGCTGGTGCCGTCAGTACCGTCTTCGCAGGAGGATCATTCAGTTTCCGGTGCAGTTTCAGTGGGGCCAGTCCACCGTTGTAGGACATGCGGCGCAGAACGCCCATTCAGAACCGCGGCGCAGTACGCCCATTCAAAACGCGGCGGAGAACGCCCTCTCAGAACTGCGGCGCAGTACGCTCAATCAGAACCCGGCGAAGAACGCCCATTGAGAACTGCGGCGCAGAATTCCCATTCACAACCGCGCCGCGGTACGCCCATTCCGAACGCGGCGCAGAACCACCATTCACAACCGCGGCGCAGTACGCACCTTCAAAATGCGGCGCAGAACGCCCTGTCAGAACTGCGGCGCAGTACACCCATTCAGAACGCGGCGCAGAACACCCATTCACAACCGCGGCGCAGTACTCCATTCAAAATGCGGCGCAGAACGCCCATTCAGAACTGCGGCGCAGTACGCCCATTCAGAACTGCGGCGCAGAACGCCCATTCACAACCGCGGCGCAGTACGCCCACCCAGAACGCGGCGCAGAACGCCCATTCAGAACTGCGGCGCAGAACGCCCATTCACAACCGCGGCGCAGTACGCCCACCCAGAACGCGGCGCAGAACGCCCATTCAGAACTGCGGCGCAGAACGCCCATTCACAACCGCGGCGCAGTACGCCCATTCAGAACGTGGCGCAGAACTCCGATTCTGAACCAGTCACAGTCACAGCTTCTACCCCTCGTGCGTGTCGTCAGTACCGACCGCGCGGGCGATCTTGTGTAGTTTTGCAGCCGAATCAGCGGGGCCGAGCACCCCTCCCGCGTGCCTAGGGCAGCTAGGTTGCCGCCGACTCACTTGTCAGAACCACCGCAGATTCCGCAATCCCTCGAGAAAGCACAGGGGGTTATTAACTCCAACAGTACGTGCCTGACCACACACACTCTGCAGGACAGAGTCAGGGGGCGGCGGAACAGGGCCACACAGAATCACGCTGGCCACGGGTAGCCCAGTACACGTTCGGCCCGGTCGATTTCGCGGACGGGTAGCGGGTCAGCACGCTGGCGGCTTCCTGATGGGGAGTCGCTCAGTCGGCCACGGGCCGAACCCCTGGTAAAAGAGTGGCATGCAGAAAAAAAAAGGCTACGATACGGTCGACCTGGACGCCCGGGGTCGACAAGCAGTACTTTACAAGTCAGCAGACATTTGCACCACCCTGACGACAGTACCGTGGCGTCGTAAGCGACGTAGCCAGAGCCCTGGCAGGATCTTTGGTAGCCCTCCCGATAGACGCTACAAACATACGAAGATATTTCGGCGGCAGCAAAGGCGTCGGGGCTATTAACGACCTGATAACGGTAGTCACCAGGGAGGTGCCGGTAAAGGTAGCCCCCGCCGGAGCAGGTTTGGAACGCGCACTGAGGTACGGCAACCACCGAAGCGCCGCATTTACCAGCGATCTGGGATAAACTCAGTGAAGTTGTACGGCGCCAGAAATGCATAGTGATACGGAAAGAAGCCGCGCATAAAATCTTGGGGCTTCGGGTGTCGCCTCTGGGGGCGGCCGTCACCCACAAGGTTCGGATCATCAATGATTTTTCGTTCGAGGCGCAGAGCAAAGGAACAAAGGGAGGACTCAATGCAGACACAGACGCAGACGCCGTCTCCCAATGCCTATGCGCCGAAGCCCTCCCCAAAATCCTCACGGAACTAGTCAGTATGAAAACTATTTGTATATATATTTACATATCCGAACAAGCGCATCCTGGTGAGCAAGACCGACGCCCCAGACGCTTTCAGAAACGTTAGGGTAGACCCAAACAAAGCCCAAACCTTCTGCTACACAGTAGGGAGGCTGATAGTAATCGATTGTTGCCTCACGTTTGGGTGGTCCGGGTCCCCGGGGTTCTGGCGCGTGATGTCGGCGGCGGCCGAAGGCGCCCACTGTAACACCACGATCCAGATGGCTCAGTTACTGAACGAGGGAGCCGATATAATGGCACACGTTAAGATTGTAGACCACTGGGACGAAGGGAAAGCCACGCCCGTTCCGGACGACGCACGAGTCACGGCGCACCGGGGGGGGGGGGGTGTTCGACCTCTTCTTCGCCACGGTGTACGTGGATGACTATTTCTTGATGAGGGTTCAACTATCAGACCACGACACGACGGCGTCAACCGCGTCGGCCTCGCTAGCCTCGGACCACGTGCGATTATTCGGGCCGGGCGAGACCGGCGTCACGCCCATCCTAGCTCCAAAAAACCAAATAGCACTGACTGGGATACCACAATCGACGCCATAGGTTCCACTATCAATTCGCACACCATGAGAATCTCACTGACACGAGATAAGATCGAAGCCATCGCTAACCTGCTCCACGACCAGTGGCCCTCGAGAACGCGTAGCGCCAGAGCAAGGGACGTTCTCAGTATGGCGGGTAAGCTGTGGAATCTCACATACGTAGTGCGCGCCGGCAGATATTTCGTGTGGAGGCATTCGAGACTCACAGGTCTGCACACCGAGCGGCACCCCAGAAACCAGAACGTAGTGCCCCTCGGAAGTGAGTTTCACGCCGACCTCAGTTTCTAGAAGTGGGCAATAAGCCAGAAACTTCTCCGATCAGGAGAAGCAGTTTGCGCCCCCTGTTATAAAGCGCTAAGACGCCCGCGTAAACGACACTATCTATCTGACGCCAGTTTCGAAGCGGGGGGCGGGTACTGTCTGGAACACCAGGAATACTGGAGATACGACCTACCGCCTGAGATGACGCAGGAGCTAAAACAGAAGGCCGAGCGACGCGAAACATGAACCGTCTCAATCAGTCTGCTAGAGCTGTTAGGGATGGTAGTGACCGCCTGGGTAATGCTGGAATTGGTAGGTGACACCCCAGAGGCGGTAGAAGATCCCATCGGGATGCGTGGCGATAAGGTGGCTGCCGTCACGCGGGTCAATGGTTGCGGCGGGGCTAGGGACAAGCGAGCGTGCCTACTCGTGAGAATGCTCGGTCGTCTTGAAATCAAGGGGGGTTGGAGCCACGACGCTAAGTACATAACGGGGGTCTAAAACACCCTGGCGGACGGCGTATCGCGCTGGCCCCGCACCGAGATAGCAGAAACGATTCGGGACCTGACTAACAGCGATGCTTGGGTGGAAGCCTATCGGTCCCCGGGGAGAATAATATATTTGGCATCGTCCTCCAGACCAAGAACCTGCAGATCCGACATGACGACAGCTTGTGGCGTATCATGGCCAATGGTGGAAACCATGCTTGACTAGCTTGCTTGGGATTTACCCGGTACACACTGCCCCCCCCACCGTGTTATCCCCTTTCCATCCCAATCGCGCGGTAGCCCATGTAGGAACAGAGCTCAACACGCCGCGCGACAAGGGCGCGGCGGCACGTCTGGTGGAGACCCTCGCGCTCGACTCATTGGGGAAGAGTACCCAAAAGCTCAATTTGACGAAGTGGAACACGTGGGTGGCAGTGAGGGCAGCGCAGGGGAAGGGGGCGTGGTTGCAGTACATCCCCGTCAATCCAACCTCACGTGTCGCGGTTACGTACACAACAATCTGTAGTCGACCGTGAGGGGGTACCTTGCCGCAATCTACCCCGAACCCTGCTTGACGCCCAGTTGCCTTACGTTGTTTCGAGGGGAGCTCCGGGTTGCCTTCGAGAACAAAGCATCCGCTGTAGTGTACATGTGCGGTTCGTGGCGTCGAAAACGGACCAAACCGAGGGCGGGGTGCACGATCGCACGGACACGCCTAGCGAGCGCCGGGGAGGCGGGGACAGGTGCGATGGGTGCTTTAGATTGTTTGCTGGAGCTTCTCGCTGCGCACCCCTCGATTCCGGGGGGATCACCCCTAACGATCAGGTTGTCCCCCCTCGGCTGGAGACCGTTCACCCGGACGGAGCGGTAGCAGCGTTGAGCCTCATGATCGCGAGCAGCGGCCGAGACCCGTCGCAGTACGCATTGCACTGGGGGAGAATCGGAGGGGCAACGTAGCTGGCTGCGCAAGGCGTGCCAGAGATCCAAATCCAACGCGTGGGCAGGCGTAAATCACGCGCGTTCATGACGAACGTGCGGGAGGATGAAGAAGGCGCAGGCTCGGTCTCCGCCGCGCTAGCGAAACCGGGGTAGACGCGATTCCGGGTTTCGGGTTTAAAGGGGATCGGAGATGTGTACGGACAGGCTGGCCTAATGGTGTGAGATGCTACTTAGCCCCGCCGGGGAACGAGCGGGGCATACGTTTTCGGGTTAGCCTGTCTCATTAATCTTCGGGGGGTTTCCTACTGTAATGGTATTTATTAACGTGATGTTGTTGGTGGGGTTTCCCACGGCCCTGGCAGGCCTTTTGAGCACGACGGCAAGCGTGCCTTGCCTGCTGTAGACAAATAATATTCCAAGAATTCTTGAGCTATAACAAACTGTAGGTTTCCGCAAGAAACTGGCGTTTGTGAGGCGGTTTGAATTCGAGTAACGGAATAGTATTTGCGCAATAGGCCGACGCGAGGGCTTGACTCAGGAAGCGTCCAGTCTCCGTCGGCGCAAGACAGTGAGGGCAGCGAGCTCGTACGAGATTACAATAGACACGAAGGAGAGAGCTGACCTGTCTTCACTCGTATAGCTGGTCCCTCTGGTTTGGGTTTATCTTGACTTCTGCGTGTAGAGGACAGCGAGACAAGTTTGTATTGATCGACTTTCCCACCCGCCCGCCCTGCCGCTCAAGAGAGGGGGGAAACAGGTTGCAACAAGTCGGTCTGATGGTCGAGCTGTTTCATTTTTTTTAATTTAATTTTATCATATGGTATACATATCGTAGTGGCTGTGAGATGTTACTTAGCCCCGCCGGGGAACGAGCGGGGCATAAGTTTTCGGGTTAGCCTGTCTCATTAATCTTCGGGGGGTTTCCTACTGTAATGGTATTTATTAACGTGGTGTTGTAGGCGGGGTTCCCACGGCCCTGGCAGGCCTTTTTAGCACGACGGTGAGCGTGCCTTGCCTGCTGTAGACAGATAATATTCCAAGATTTCTTGAGCTATAACAAATCGTGATTTGTTTTTTTTTCTAGGAAATTGTAAAACAATTGGCGTCATGAATCGTGAGGTTTTTGTCGTGAATCACGACAAAACAAATCACGATTCACGACAAAAACCTCACGAATCATGATTTTTTTCGTTCATTAGGAATGGCCCTAAACATCATAAACAACGTTCCCGAAATACTCTCGGGTACTAAAATGCTACTCGCACCCGTGATGAGTATAATGTATTGACCAAACGGGAGCTTGTAGCCCACGTGACATTGCACACCCCTGATATGTCGAATACAAAGGCAACTCATACGAACACGATCAATTCATACGGCAGGCCGGGATCTACAGGCGGAACATATCAAATTAGGCAGTCATTATCTTGCGGGGGGCATCTGAAGTAAATAGGACCATGTATTGCGATAGTAAAAATTGGAAAATAATTAGTTTTGTGTCTACGAATACCGTGGTCCAATTCGACTATTGTATGAGTCCCCCCCGACCAGTCGTACTTTTAGTCATACGTACCCATTATAAAAGACATTTCCAGCCTGCGTCGGCTTTAATGTTTGTTATTAATGTGTATGCACTACAAGGGCTCCGCTCCGCGGGCGGCTGACGCCGACCGCTACGCTCGCGCAAGGAAAGGGGCAGAAGAGGCCCATGATGTAGTGCAAGCAAGCACCGACTTGAAAAGGCCAAGAGGTTCATGGTGTACAGCGAAGAAACGGCGGTCCTGACATGCATGCAGAACATGCTCGGGATGCACATTATTAGCTTCATGCTTTAAGACAACAAAGCTGTATGTTCGAAAGAGAAAACACAGTAACACGGTTCACAGCACGGCGCTGCGCTGCCTGCTGGGTGTGTGTGATTTGTGCCTTTTTCGTTAGTATGTGTGGTAGGACAGCAGGGTAAGGCACACTTCTGGTTTTGTTCGTGGAAGTGCGCGGAAGTTTCCACGGAAGCTTCCACGGAAGCGATGGAAGCTTCCGTGGAAGCGATGGAAGCTTCCGTGGAAGCGATGGAAGCTTCCGTGGAAGCGATGGAAGCTTCCGTGGAAGCATGGAAGCTTCCGCGGAAGCATGGAAGCTTCGGTGGAAGCTTCCAGAGTGGAAACTTCCGTGGAAGCTGACAGCGGAAGTTCCAAACTTCCGTGTTTGGACCGCGTGATGGAAAGAGCAAGGCTGGGAGTCGACCTTGTGCTTCGCACCTGGACAGATCTAGGGTGGCTCCATTCGGCTTCGCCTCACTCCGCGGTTTATATTAAGAAGGCTCTTATGGGAACACATCCTGGCGGGGCCTGTTTGTGTGGGATCAGGGGTGTGATGGGATCACCCTTTCTTTGGTGGACGAGTGGTGGTAAGTTTCCACGAATACTTCCACGGAAGCTTTCATGACGGCAACGTCGAAATCTGCCGCAGAAGCACGTACGGCCTGTGTGGAAGCTTACACCGTCCCCGTGGAAGTATGGAAGCTTCCACGAAAATTTCCATGGTCTTCCGCGGAAGCTTCCATGAAAGCTTCCGACGCTTCCATGGAAGCTTCCGCGGAAGTCCATGGAAAAAACCAATAGTGGACTTGACCGGGCAGTAATCCTGACGACGACTTAGGATAGATCTTCCAGCGGTTTTCCGGGAATTTTCGACTCACTCATAGTATTGGGAGGAATTGGGTGGTCCGCAGTCGGTAAACTTCAGAAAATGAACGAAAGCGGCGCAGTTGCGTTTTCGACCCGTTTCTGGCCCGTTTTGGGCCCGGGTCGGTGTCAGGGTTAGGGTTAGGGTTAGGGTTAGGGTTAGGGCTAGGGGTTGGGTTGGGTCTACGCCCGTGCCTCGATTCCCAGCGCCAGCATCGTAATAATCATCCCGACCCCTGGAAGATCTATCCTAAGTCGTTACTCAGACCGGGACAGCAACAACGGTGGTGGTGGTGGTAGTACTTCCTACTTTGTATGTACGCAAGAGAAAGCACAGCAGAGCACGGTCGTCGAGTTGTGAAGTACGAAAAACAGAAATCAACAAAACTAAGAAATACGTATGTTTACGTACGTACATAGGAGTACTCGTACTCGTATGTACTCGTATTCGAACAAAACGGCAGGAGCGAAAAACAAAAAAACGGCAATTTGTCGTACTCACCACAGCTCGGATTTTAAACATTTTATAAAAAGTCATGAAAATTTAAGTTTGAAAAAAAATAGACATCAGGCCGATTGCGCCGCATAAAAAAACAAAAAGTTGAGACGTCGTTGGCGTGTTGTCAGCCTTGACACTCCCCGTCCCTCCGCGATCACCTCGCCATCGATTCGGTCCGGGTCGAGCTCTACTGCCTCTCTGCCCCAGGGAGCCCCGTGGCCCGCCTCGCGTGAAGCCCGGTGCTCACCGTGGCCCTCGTTCGCCCGCTCCATCATGATGGTGTTCAAACCGCCCGCTTTTTCTTCAAATCATATTGTTCTCATAAATAAGCACGGCTTGAATGTTGCTTTACAGTATAAACGACCCATTTATTTTCGTACATGCTGCAGCAGCAACGCAGACAAAGCGCCTTCATGCTTCCCTCGTGTCTCGATGGACACGCCACGCCTAGCCACGAAAAAGGCGACCGCGCTCCTTTCACCCCCCCTCTACTGGCCATCGCCCTCCCATTCCCGCGATGGCGCCGGGCTCGCCCGCGCTGCTGTGCTCTCTGGGCACACGCACGAACCCAAATCTGAACGAGGAAGACGCTTCTCGCCAACTAAAGTATATAGGGAACAAAGAGAGAAAGCAACGCTGATTTTCCTCAGCAAATAATGACAGGAGGCGGTGTCGAAGTGGAAGCTCTGAGAGTGCAGGGATAAGCAACCCCTGAAAGAGATATTAGTAAGTAAGTATATGTATGTGGCGATTCAGATACGCGAAATCGTGTTGTAATATATACAAAGACGACGGCGGGCGAGCGACCGAGCGAGCGGCGGCGGCGAGTGATCGACGAGGGCGGCGCAAAGCCGCCACGGTCGACTGAGCGGCGTTGGGCGCGCGGTCGACCGATCGGCGGCCAGCGCGCGGACGATCGAGCGGCGGACGCGCGGTCGTTGGTACGGAGTGGCTACTGTGTACAGTAGTACGGTACGCAGTGCTGTATATGGTATACACAGTGTTTAAATGTGGTACATGGTTGTGTATGCAACAGTAACATATTGTGTGGTACAATCAACTGCCACCCTTCCTCCCCCCTCCCAAACAAAAGTACAGCAGCCGCAGGGAGGTTGGGGCGCCCGTCGTGCCCGGGCGAGCGCGGGCCGCCGCGCCCACCGAGGGCCGGTTTCGCCCCTTGCGCACCCCAGCACATCCTCCCTCGTTGGAATCCGGGGTCGAGACGGCCCAGGGCGCTCCCGGCACCGCTCACAGCAGACGTTCCTCCACACTAATTCCAAGTGAAATGACATACTACGGCCTACAACACCCTACGCCGTACAACACCCTACGCCCTATATACGCCCTACATCATTCCAAATCATTACACAGCAGCACAGCAGTACGTACAGCAGTAGGAATAGTAGTAGTAGTAATAGTAGTAGTAGTAGTAGTAGTAGTAGTAGTAGTAGTAGTAGAAGTAGTAATAGGACTAATAGTAGTAGTAGGGGCGTTGGGCGCGCGGTCGATGGTACGGAGTGGTTATGATGTACAGCAGTACGGTACACAGTGCTGTATAGGGTATACACAGTGTTTAAATGTGGTACATGGTTGTGCATGCAACAGTAACATGTTGTGTGGTACAATCAACTGCCATTCCTCCCCCCTCCCAAACAAAAGTACAGCAGCCGCAGGAAGGTTGGGGCGCCTGTCGTGCACGGGCGAGGGCGGGCCGCCGCGCCACCCGAGGGCCGGTTTCGCCCCTTGCGCACCCCAGCACACCCTCCCTCGTCGAAATCCGGGACCGAGACGGCCCATGGCGCTCCCGGCACCGCCCACAGCAGACGTTCCTCCACACTAATTCCAAGTGAAAAGACATACTACTGCCTACAACACCCTACGCCGTACAACACCCTACGCCCTATACACGCCCTACATCATTCCAAATCATTACACAGCAGCACAGCAGTACGTACAGCAGTAGTAGTGGTATAGGTGTACTCGCGGGGAATGCAAGTCACTCACACCTCCACACCCACACTCCTGTACTCAGGAGGAGCCCGGGGCCAGCATCGCTGTAACACCCGCCTTGGTGGATGGACCCAGATCAATAACAAAGAGAGAAGCAGAGTGTCATTAGCATCGTAGTCGGCGATGTTCCCATAGCGGTTACACATGTTGCGGTTCACGCAAGAACATGGATGCCTACGTATCAGTACTAAACCCGTGGATATGCCAGAGGAAGATCCCCAGACGCCACAGCACCCCCCCAAAGTAACCCACAGGCCTGAAAGGACTTGGGGCAACTTGATAAACAAAGGAAGGGACAGACGAAATATCCACGGCAAAAACACCAGAGGAAGTCCTCAAATATTCACCCGAACGAAGTATAAAAAACCTGAAAAGCATGCAGAAAAAGCCACTCTCTCATGAAATCTCGCTTTTGGTATATTACCCCCACCACAACACATAATTCGTCCACCTAACCAAAACAGATACAGCGTCCAGATTAAAACCTAAGACAAAATCAAGCAGTGTACAACCGCAAGATATCTGAGTATATTCGTGTACAACATAAAGAAGATACTAATATTAGCATTGTTTCGGTGTGCGCTTTCCAGTTATAAAATATCCTGAGCATTAAAATCACCAAAACGAAGCAAAATATGAAGGAAACAATAATACCACAGATGAATGCAACCTGAAAGCAGTCGTTTGACAGGGTACATAGACCAGCACAGATTAAAAAATCGATACTGAACACGCATGATTTCAGCACATAAATATGTATAGTTATGTTTGTGAAATTTTCGCACTTTTCGCAACTTTTCTCTTCGTACGAGCACTTTTCGGCAAAACGCTAAGTACCCCGACACAGCAAGCCCGGCCGGACACATTGGTCGAGGTTTGGGCTCGATCCGAGCTCTGTGGCTCGCGTGGCGGGCGCTCGAAGTTTTTTTTCCCGCGGGAGTGGATAAGCCGATTTCCCGGGCTTTCTGCATGAGGCCGTGTTTCGTACGTACGTGCCAGTAAATAACGATGTTCTATTTTTAGATGTTGTCTGTTTTTTGCTCTCTCACATGCACACAGGCCAGAAACATGTACCAGATACCAGTAGACAACAGACAACATGCACAGAGCACGGCGTTACAGCGTTGCCGCCAACACCAGTAGGGAACATCGTGCGTGAGTGGCACATCCATCTGGGCTGTACTGCTGCTGTAGGTAGTTGTTTTATCCAAGGCTGTTGTCCGTAGTCCGCCACCTGTCTTGCATTCTTTGCTGTTGTGCTGTGTGTTTATGACATATCCAGGGTCACTTTGGACCGAAATGTAAGGGCCGTTTTTATTACGTGTGAGTACGGCAACTAATATTATATTTCTGATGTTGCGGGTTCTTGCCCCAAGCACACCACCAAACTTTTAGACATCAGATAACATGCAAAGAGAACACAAACAACACGTTGCAACCCCGCCCAGCAGCACAAGCAGCAGCAGGCAACATCACGCGCATGTGGCAGGTCCGCGCTGTACTGCTGTGGATCCAGCAGGTACTGCTGTGGATCCAGCAGCAGTAGTTGCTTTCTCGGAGGCTATGATCCGTCATCGGTCATCTCTATCTCTCTGCTTCTGCTGCGCTGCTGCTGTGCATGTGTATGTGCGGTGCGTCACGCACTCACTGCTGTGGACACGCACGCCAGTATAAAAGTATTTTGACTCTTTGGTAATATGGTCAAATGAGTGCGATGCCCGGTTATTTGTTTGAAGTCGTCAGTTCGAGACTCTCGTTCATAAGTTTTTCCTTTTTAGTGGGGGATAGAAATTTACTTGCTATTTGTCGGCGGGCCGAAAATGACTTGACCTTGGTATGATGGGGGGTGAAAAAGCTCACCGTGCATTGTTATCCCACCCACTGTTCGAAAGATGCCCGAGGTGACGAGACTCGAAATACAGGGCGGACAAAACTACCGCACGCGCTTCATGCTGTTTTATTGCTCTGCACTGCTCGTGTGCTGTCTGTGGTGTCTGGGTTACGCACGTACATAATATATACATAAAACAAACCAAAGTGAAAAATAAACAGTCATTTTCGGCCCTGACACAAAAAATAAGCCAATTTCGACCCTCCGCACCAAAACCAGGTCAATTTCGAACCCAACACAAAAACCAAGTCATGTTTGATCCCCCCACATAAAACCATGATGATTTCGACCCTAACACTGAAATCGAGTCTATTTCGATCCCCTTCTAGAACCAAGTCAACTGTGGTGTGCCTCTCCACACAACAAAGACATATAATACATAAACACACTGGCGAACATAATATAATGTTTGGCGGAATCGTTAGGAAAATCTATTAAAAATATGCAGTCAATAGTAAGGGTTCCACACTATTTCCAAGTATTTTTATCCCCAAAAGTGCGCAGGTCATCTGATACAGTTAGTTCTAAAAAATAGTATGCATGTACCCTGCATGTACGGTAATATGCAGATAATTCATAATCACGTCGCTATGATGTAGTATGCTTGCGTAGGATACAATATCGAATTATGTACGAGTTTGGATTTCAATTCGTTCTTGCGCCACTCCCCTAGCTAGGCATGTCCCGGAGGGGAACCTTGTACTAATTAAGAAACAGCTTTGCCTTTTTACAGCAGTAGTAATGTGTTGGCAACGATCCAGCAAGCTCGGGACCATATGTTCCCTTTACTCTATCCAGCTTACCAAATACCGGTCACCGGCAGTTGACATTTTTGAGCTGAGGCAGTCCACTCTCCCTTGCTCGCCTCAACGACATCCCATGCCCCAACGATATCCCATACACGCGGCCCCAACGCAGTTACTGCCTTCCAGTACTTCTCCATAGCTTTCGCTATTTGTTTCGCAGCAATGATGCTGAAAATCGCCCAGTCACCATCCTCAATACCAGTAATCCGGTACTGCTTTTCGTCGCCGCCGGTAGCAATATGCTCATATTCTTGTAGCCCACGTATCTCCGAATTTGAAGGCGCCAATGTGAACTCCGTTCTTGGTATATCCTCATCAAGCGGACGGAAATCCAAAGCCGCCGCGCTTCGGTTTGATTTTGGCAGCACAGTAGTACCGATCTGTAGACATACAGCAGCAGCCAGGACCCACGGGAATATCAATCCCAAAACCAATTCTTGCCCTTGAGAAGGGTTCTCCACCTCCAGTATGGTGCTGGTGCTCTTACCGCGTTCATCAACTACCTCTTCTGCCACGACAAGCTCGATGTGTTCACATTCATCGACTGTACAGCAGTAGGTAGGCGCAGCTTGTTTGCCTTCTATGAGTTTTCCTTCCATCAAAACCGGCACCATATCCGATGATGTGGCGAAATCACCATCCGCTTTTGAACATTGTACACCCTCATGTCCTTCCACTGCCGCTCCCTCGACTGAAGTTGGTACAGAGACGGCTGTAGTAACAACGTGTTCCGCAGGTGATACCAGCAACACAGGGGCGGCAACTTCCGATGATGCCTGTTTCGGAGCGTCAAAATTATTCCGTGAAACACGGGCATCCATAGATCGGGCGCGAACGCGCGTCACAGCAGATACTGCACGTCGGCTGGATACATCACGCAAACCACGAAAACCGACCGCAGGATCATAGCTAGCACGTTTATCAGGCTTGTACGCGTTAGTACCACGCGATAAGTCGCGCTCTGGCTTGCGTCTTACATATCCATCGTACTCACCGTACTCGAAATTAGGGGGTCGCCCTCGTTCAACACACTCCTTTATTCCGCCGTACGCCGGCAGCTGGTCACTTCTTGCACCGCCGTTGTAGTTGTTCGCCGTTTCCCAACCCTTAAATCGTGCTGAATGCCCTCGACTACTTTGATAAAGCTGGCTCAGGATCTCACCGCCACGATCCTTTGCGACACGAACTCTTCCAGCGCGACAATATCGATAACTATCCGCCACCGTGGCGTCGACCACTCGCTGGATTTCAGGCTATCGGGCTGCTAGGTGTATGACACGACGACAAAAGCGCTCCGGGTTTTCCATCGGTGGTTCGTTTATTATCAGTTCGTCGCGGACGCTTTGTCGACATGGGTGCGGCCTGAGGGCTTCAACGAATACCTTGCTGAACGACTTGCCAGAGGCCGATATCCATGTCCCGTACATGGTCCCTGTATCTGTAAACAATGACCAGCAATTGGCTTCCGTAACTGCGTTCCGAGTAGCTTCCCACGTGGCTACTGCATGGCGGTGCACATCATTCGCGTTGATGGGGGGTAGAACGCCGGCGGCTACTACCTGCAGGCGACTATGCATGGCCACTTCGCTGATACTGCTGCAAGGCCGAACCACAGAGCGTAAGCACTCCAACAGGTCGGCATCACGTATAGACGGAACGCGTTGAGTGGGGAACTCACCAAGATAGCAGACGGCGGCGAGAGTATTCTCTGTCATACAACTTCGCATGTTTATACCTCTGTCTACAGCTGTACCATACTGCGCGTACTCACTCCACCGGCGGATGAAGTCACCGCAAGCTGCTGCCGTCGACGCTGTCAAGCGTGGAGCGATGGGCTGCGGCATGATACCGCGCAGGGCGTGGAGAAGCTCCGCCACATCTTGTGGGTATTCCGCCTGGCGTCGCATAATGCCTCAAGAATGCGGCGAGATTATCCATCGCCTACTTCGCCGCATATTCCTCTCCGAAAAAATATCTCCAGGTGCTGCAGGACTGCTGTATCCAGACCACCATGCTCACTTTTTATATGCCTCAGAGCTAGCTGGCTGAAGACGGTCCGTGATCGTGTCCAGTTCTCTCCTCGCCTCCGGTCTCCTGCTCTCCAGCAGACGGACAACTCTTATCCAAATTGCTTTCTTTTCTTGGGTTTGTTTTCTCTCGTGTGACCAAATTTCGCTACTCCCCACGGACCTTCTGAAATACGATCGTATTATGGTGTACTGGCGGGGAAAGCAAGTCACTCGCATCTCCACACCCACACTCCTGTACTCAGGAGGAGCCGGGGGCCACCATCGCTGTAACACCCGCCTTGGTGGATGGACCCAGATCAATAACAAAGAGAGAAGCAGAGTGTCATTACCATCGTAGTCGGCGATGTTCCCATAGCGGTTACACATGTTGCGGTTCACGCAAGAACATGGATGCCTACGTATCAGTACTAAACCCGTGGATAGGCCAGAGGAAGGTCTCCAGACGCCACAAGTAGAAGTAGTAGTAGTAGTAGTAGTAGCAGTAGTAGTAGTAGCAGCAGCAGTAGTAGTAGTAGTAGCAGTAGTAGTAGCAGTAGCAGTAGTCACCCGAGGGTCGGTTTCGCCCGTTGAGCACCCCAGCACACACCCTCCCTCGGCACCGCCCACAGCAGCCGTTCCTCCACACTAATTCCAAATGAAAACACATACTACGGCCTACAACACCCTATGCCGTACAACACTCTACGCCCTATATATACGCCCTTCGCACATCATTCCAAATCATTACACAGCACCACAGCAGTAGTACGTACAGCAGTAGTAGTAGTAGTAGCAGTAGTAGTAGTAGTGTTGTATGATAGTAGTGGTACAATCAATGACCAATGGTCTCCCAAACAAATATAAAGAATGGCGAAAAAGAAAAAACAAAACTGTCCAGTACGTACAACAGTATAGTACTGTAGTAGTAGTAGTAGTAGTAGTAGTACTCGTAGTAGTACTACTTGTAGTAGTAGTAGTAGTTGTAGTAGTAGTAGTAGTAGTATTAATAGTGTAGTACAGCAGTAAGCCGTTTCCGGTGTGCATTACGCAGTGTACATATAAATGGCTCAAAGTGCGTAGGTGTACCGTATTTTGGCTAATACACAAAATAACCAACTGCCCCCGGGCCCCTGGCAGTACTTTTTTCGGGAAAAACTGTTAACTCCTTCAAAAAAGGCCCCGGGCCCCGTGTAGTAGGGCACAGCGCCTATACGTGAGGAACTTTTATTTAAGGACGGGCCAATCATAGGCTGTTCGAGCAGTATACTAAGACCAATCACATACGAGTTTTATAAGGATTACGTAAGGACGGGCGGTGGTGATTGGTGGCCGCTGACAAGCCTGGCAGTCTCGGCGCTGCCAGGAGGCGAGACGTGTGCGGCTATGCGAGACAGACAGATAGCGCTGTTGCAAGCCGGATATTTGGACAATCGCCCTCGCAGAGGGCGGCCCAGCACCCTCCTCGTGGTGTGGCGGTATTTCCCGCCTGTAGTATGTTTCTAGGTGTGTTCTTGGGGCCCTGCGCTCTGTCCCTTTGAGAGGGTCGATAGTCAGGGCCGGCGCAGGCTGCTCTGTCCCTACACGTTCCATCTGCCCAGAGGCCAGATGCACAAGCTTTTGAGTGCGGGCGCGTAGCCACACCACAACAATCCCAGCACCAGACTACATAACCAGCAGCAGTAGCTTTGTCTCTGTGGATTCGAGCCCTCTCGGTTACCTGCAGCAGCGAGCGAACCCCGTACTTGCAGTACGAGTACGAGCGCAGAACGGGTTTTCCTTCAGATCTCACACAGAAAAATATGCCACACTCTGTCCGCAAATATAAGATATTTTTTATACCCATAATAATAGTACTCATACAGTCCCTATATTTCCGGACAAAGGGGTACACAGCACTACCACTCTGTCCGGAAATGTACGAAGTTATTGGTACTCGAATTAATACTCATACGTTCCTTACATTTTCGGACAAAACGGTATTGCGACGTGAAAAATCAACTCAAACCGAAGTCTAAAACCAAGTTATATGAACTCTCCCCTAGGAAAACATCCCAATAATATAATGTATATTACAGGTAAGGATGGAGCCTGTAGTAGTAGTACTAGTAGAAGTATTAAAATTAAACAATAAATAAAGGGGATTTTACAAAAAGGGGTACACCCCCCCTATATCGTGACAAAAAGGGGGACATCGGTTTTCGCCGCCGGGTACGCCTATGTACTCTGTCAAATCGACTCCAAATTAAAACCTGATGCGTTTGCCACACTCACATGGCATCTCCCTACCATCCACAGCGTTTTTTTTCTTTTCATATGTTTAGCGGGTGAACGAGAGCGATCAAAAGGGGGGGGTGAGCATATCCCCCTTTTTGTTATGCCTACGCGAGGGTATCCACCTTTCCATCACTTAGTTTGGGAAAGTCCCCCTTTTTACATAACGTCCCCCTTTTTATCACGCTGCGGAGAGATATCCCCCTTTCTGTGTCGAAACGACCACGGGTAAGTCACCACCCCATGTTCTGGTTGTTGAGGCACACCCAACAGACGACGTATAACGTCGAAAAGACCAACGGCCCATACCTAGGCAAATGTGGTCAGCAGATCAGCATACGTAATGTACGTACATATCACAAATGATTCCGTTAGTACTGCCTGCACACCATATACGAGAGGTCCTGTGACAAGCACATCTGGTTCAGAATCAATCGTGGTTTTCAGGTGTGGGGTACGTACCTGATATACGCGTATACTCGTATATATGTATGTTGGTGATGTTTTAGGACCACAGGGCACAGGGCGCCAACCAATGTAATGCTTTGATTTGCAGGGCCATGGCGTAAAGGAGAGGATAGTCTTATTGTATAACCAGGAGTGAGCTGTTGAACTGTTCGGTCAGAGTGATGGTTAATATATGACTATGAGTATACCGTTAATGCGCTGGAGCCGTTGGATTTGGTGTTGACGACCCCTCTTTAACGAGAAGCTCGCCGCCGGTGCTTGGTAGTGTCCCCCCCTTTTGTTCACGATAATGGAGGGTGATACCCCTTTTCGTCAAATGTCCCTCATGACTGAGAGGACGCTCAACTCTCACCAAGTAAATATCATGGGACGGCTCCGCAGAGAAACTCCTCTGTTATATAATTTACAAGTAAACTGCTCCGATCTGTACCTAAGTAATACGTATAATACACTACACGAGGCACAGTGTCCTTTTCTTTCAATTGTTGCTTCGTTTTTTGTTTTTCAATTGTTTCCGGTGCGCATTACGCAGTGTACCTATAAATGGCTCAAAGTGCGTAGGTGTACCTATTTTTGGCTAATACCCAAACAAAAACTATCCCCGGGCCCCAGGCAATAATTTTTCCCGGAAATATTCGAAGTCCTGCAAAAAATGTCGAACGGTCCCTGCTGCTGGCCGCGGTGTACGAGCAATGCCGCTCTCTCCGCCACCCCGACACCGACTCCGCCCGTTCGAGGCCAGAGCCCCTCTCCGACCCTGTCTCCCCCGGCACCTGCCTCGCGTTTTGCTCGCCGTGCCTGTCGATGGCCGTTCTAACGCTCGATCGGTGTTGTCACCGGGCACCCGGACGCATCTCCCAAAAAAATGCGTGTCCGATAATATAATACCGGATCATGTCTTCGTTTTTGAGCCGGAACCGCCCTTATATACCAACCACACACACACAACGCAATGCAAGTACAGCAGCAGCAGGGAGGTCGGGGCGCCGGTCGTGACGGGGCGAGCGCGGGCCGCCGCGCTCCTCGCGGGCCGGTTTCGCCCGTCGCGCACCCCAGCCCACCCTCCCTCGTCGAAATCCGGGGCCGAGACGGCCCAGGGCGCTTCCGGCACCGCCCACAGCAGGTGTTCCTCCCCACTAATTCCAAGTGAAAAAATACATACTACGGCCTACAACACCCTACGCCGTACGGCCTACACCCTACATCCTCATCATTCCAAATCAGTTATACAGATATTCATACGGCAGATACGGCGAAAATATCGGAGGATTAATGTACTACGAAACAAAAGCAGAACGCATGTGTACAATGATACCAGTAAGTACACATGTTTGCATTACACAGAGCATTTTATCTCACCTCCTGGTTTAGTGGCATCCAAATGGTACCAGGTGAAGGCGCGACGAGATCGGTCGCGGAACGCGTAATTGCGTTCCTTTTCATCACGCAAGTTCAATATGGGAGAGAACAGGGCAGCGTCCTCGATACGGGACCGGCGGCGAGGTCCCGTCTTCGAGGTGATGGAGGGTGGAAGATCGATCCCACACCAAGGCTGAAAGCGAATTTCAAAAACGTATCATGTGGCCTGGGCACATAACATGTCCCAGCGTCTTTCCGTCGCTTCCAGCGCCCGTCGCTCCAGGGTCGTCGGCACCAGGAGGCATGGTGATACTACCTCAACCTTAGGAGGGGGGCACAGGAAAGTCACGGTACGCCTGAACCAACACGTGCGGCGTAGTGGGTAGCCATGACACGGCATTGTTCTTGGTTACCACGGCATCATGGAGCCTCATGGTGTTGCCAAGATATAATTTCACAATGTTACGGAGGCCCATGAACGTTGATCGTCATTCAAAACGAAAATCTCAATGACATGCCCCGTCTCCTTCATCTGTGAAGCAGCCGCACGCGTCTGGGCTGCACAATTGGTGTTCGTGTCCGCCAGAGACTGAATTTCCAGTGCCTTCCCGGGGCAATGCTCGTTACTTGGTACGTTACTTGTTCGGACTACTCGCAGCCTATTGTCTATTGACTATACACTAAACTCTTCGACGAGCAAAAACATGCAGGAATTCATGGATATTAACCCTGATCTACGACACGCGTGTGCGTAGCTCTTTGTCATACCTCAAGAGACTCGTCTCGACTACGTAGACGTTCCACTGACTATGCCTCGCGCACTGGCGTGTTAAAACACTCATGAAATTTAGCTGACAGACACATGCTGTAGAGTGTGTCGACAACGGCTAGCACATTGACGGGATATGTTGTTTTTAAGATGCGCTTAAAGTAGACCTTGTTGTATCGACACTAGGAGGACCGTTCTTTACGACGATATGTCAGCACCTGTTGATTATGGTTCATGATTTCTGCCAACAAAACAACATACGCGCAACGGCAGACGGTCAGACCGCCCTGACCATGCGACGAGACGCTGAGGTGGAGTTCGTACCACGCGTCACCTTTCGCATTTACAAATACTCACCAGTCGACAGCACCATGACGACACGTGTTAGCCCAAGCTCGGCCGATTCTGTAGACGCCGAGGTTGTGGGAATCGAGCACGTAAAGCTCTCGCAATCGAAAAACGCAACCAAGGCGGATCCCTGTCCGGTTGACGGCTTCCATGATGTGGTGGAAGCTTCCATGATGTGGTGGAAGCTTCCATGAAATTAGGTTTCGGAAGTTTCCATGGGAGTGATAAAGAAAGCTTCCATGGAAGCAGCCGAAAGCTTCCATGGAAGTAGCTTCCACGGGGATGGCAACAACTTCCTGGAAGTGCTCAAACATTTCCGTGGAAGCTCGAATGCAAGCAGCTTCCAATGAAACAAATCGCAAATGCCATGGAAGCGGTGAAATCTTCCACGGAAGCACCCAAGGAAACTTTCATGTACTTCCATGGAAGCTTCCACCACTTCCATGTGAGCTTCCATCACTTCCATCGAAGCGGATGGACGTTTCCATGCAAGTGATGGAAGCTTCCATGGAAGTGGTGGAAGCTTACATGGAAGCGGTGGAGACTTCCATGGAAGCTTCCACTCACTTCCGTTGTAAAAGAAAATAATGTAGAAGATCGAGGACCTCGCTCAGAATCGAACACAGGCCTAAACTGGGCGAGAAAGCCGTTATCACACTTGGATTCAAAACAAAACGCTAAAAGCAATCATAACATAAAGCAAAAAACGGATCTCCGGTGGACTCGAACCCCCCCGAGTACTCTGCTGAAGACTGTATCATCCGTACTGCTGTGCTTTTCGCAGGTAAAACAAACTGCAAAAAACAAAAACTGCGGGGAAAAACAAACAAAAAAATAGAAAATGGGGAACCCAGTGCTATGTATTATATGTGTGTCTCCGTATGTATGCCCCACGGAACCAACTCATATGTATGGTGCTGTACGTAATAAGGCTGTGCTACTGCCCTGCTGAAGCACATGGTGGGTGCATGGGTTGGTCGGTGATTAGGTGGTTGGGCAAGTGGGCGGGCGGGTTGTTTCGTGCCTTTTGCATGTGGGTGGCGGTCCTGTCGTGTTTTTTTGTGCTGCAGTAATAACCGTAACGTATTGTTGTCCGCTATACCGGCGGGCTCTGGCATAGTTCAGCGTACCACGAGTCCTTGTATACTACGCACCGCTGTGGTGACTCGCCTTACAGGCTCGGTAATACCCTGATATTCGTGCCCCTGAGACAGCGCAACGTCAACCCCGTTAAAACAAAAATCGTCCAAAGTATGGCACTCCCGTTTCATACTCCCCGCGGACATTTTGTCGTTTGTTGGTCCCGGAGCCTGCAACAGTTTGCATAGCGCCACTAGTCCTGCGGACCAGTAGCTGACATGGTGCTGCGTGAACACCTAGGAGACACTAAAAGAAAGGGCCCGGGCGAAAAATCCACACGGTTTGGTCAGAGGGGAGCGCCACACAAGAGGCTTCGTCTGTCCCGCTCATGTCTTGGCTTTCCAGCGCGACTTAACCTCAGCCCCGCCGTATGCCAAGCTTCCTAAGGAAAACCGACCGTCGAGCGAAAGCTCCACAGTCTCAGCAGGACATCGCACAGATGACCGGGAAATAACCCGTTTGCAAATCCACTCGCTGTGGCTGGCGTAATCACTGAATCGCCGAACATGTTTAGCTGTTTTGGCACGAGCAAAAACTGCACCGTTTTTTTCACTTTGATTTACACACAATACTACAGTAGTTTTGCAGTTACAAAGTTGTACTGGTTTTAGAATGGGATTATGATTCCTTTTAACGGGTCGTTAACATACAGGTTATAGACTGGTGTGACTTATGTGACTTATACTACTGTTTCTAGACTGCTGGGCGGGGATCAGAAACTGAATTCCAGTTGGTGAGCATCCCCGCTGAAGCCTGGATAAAATTCATGACGAAATCTTCCTTATAATTTTAGACAAGTCAAACGGTGCTGCGCAGAAGAAGACCAGCCTTGAGCCCCTCCATCCTGCTCAATTCGTGAATCCGTGACTACGCACTGCCTGGGCGCGAAAGCGGTCCAGCCCGACGTCTCAACGCCACCTCTCTACGCCAGCGACCGCCGACACACGAGGCCACGTCTAGCAGGGCCTCGCCGACGGGTCAAGAGGGATTTGTTTTGAGCTATTGGTCTTATTCTTTTGCTGGCACATATGCTCAAGAGCCTGGACCCGTTGATTCACACCGATGCCCACGCGCTATTACTAGGGGTTCGGCATACATATCATTTAAGCTGCTAATTTACGTCGATCGCCCCATTTAATCCTGCTACATACATATGCTACTGTAAATACCAAACGTTATAGTACCACTTTGTGGGTCTTTTTTCTTCCCGACTTTTATTTCGCCAACCAAAGATAAAGGCTGTGCAGCAGCAGTGCCTATGGCCAAAACAACATAGTACTCGTATGTATTCAAAATATGGTACGTATCGTTTTCGTATACGTACTTAAGTGCGCGTCTTTTGCTTCACCAAATGGTTTCTGGTTTTTGAATATCCAAGCTGTCGCCTGCAGAACTAGGCGTTTGTTATGGCTCAAGAATTCTTGGAATATTATTTGTCTACAGCAGGCCAGGCACGCTTACCGTCGTGCTTAAAAGACCTGCCAGGGCCGTGGGAAACCCCACCAACAATACCACGTTCATAAATACCATTACAGTAGGAAACCCCCCGAAGATTTATGAGACAGGCTAACCCGAAAACTTATGCCCCGCTCGTTCCCCAGCGGGGCTAAGTAACATCTCACAGCCACTACGATATATATGTATAGTTATGTTTGTGAAATTTTCGCACTTTTCGCAACTTTTCTCTTCGTACGAGCACTTTTCGGCAAAACGCTAAGTACCCCGACACAGCAAGCCCGGCCGGACACATTGGTCGAGGTTTGGGCTCGATCCGAGCTCTGTGGCTCGCGTGGCGGGCGCTCGAAGTTTTTTTTCCCGCGGGAGTGGATAAGCCGATTTCCCGGGCTTTCTGCATGAGGCCGTGTTTCGTACGTACGTGCCAGTAAATAACGATGTTCTATTTTTAGATGTTGTCTGTTTTTTGCTCTCTCACATGCACACAGGCCAGAAACATGTACCAGATACCAGTAGACAACAGACAACATGCACAGAGCACGGCGTTACAGCGTTGCCGCCAACACCAGTAGGGAACATCGTGCGTGAGTGGCACATCCATCTGGGCTGTACTGCTGCTGTAGGTAGTTGTTTTATCCAAGGCTGTTGTCCGTAGTCCGCCACCTGTCTTGCATTCTTTGCTGTTGTGCTGTGTGTTTATGACATATCCAGGGTCACTTTGGACCGAAATGTAAGGGCCGTTTTTATTACGTGTGAGTACGGCAACTAATATTATATTTCTGATGTTGCGGGTTCTTGCCCCAAGCACACCACCAAACTTTTAGACATCAGATAACATGCAAAGAGAACACAAACAGCACGTTGCAACCCCGCCCAGCAGCACAAGCAGCAGCAGGCAACATCACGCGCATGTGGCAGGTCCGCGCTGTACTGCTGTGGATCCAGCAGCAGTAGTTGCTTTCTCGGAGGCTATGATCCGTCATCGGTCATCTCTATCTCTCTCCTTCTGCTGCGCTGCTGCTGTGCATGTGTATGTGCGGTGCGTCACGCACTCACTGCTGTGGACACGCACGCCAGTATAAAAAGTATTTTGACTCTTTGGTAATATGGTCCAATGAGTGCGATGCCCGGTTATTTGTTTGAAGTCGTCAGTTCAAGACTCTCGTTCATAAGTTTTTCCTTTTTAGTGGGGGATAGAAATTTACTTGCTATTTGTCTGCGGGCCGAAAATGACTTGACCTTGGTATGGGGGGTGAAAAAGCTCACCGTGCATTGTTATCCCACCCACTGTTCGAAAGATGCCCGAGGTGACGAGACTCGAAATACAGGGCGGACAAAACTACCGCACGCGCTTCATGCTGTTTTATTGCTCTGCACTGCTCGTGTGCTGTCTGTGGTGTCTGGGTTACGCACGTACATAATATATACATAAAACAAACCAAAGTGAAAAATAAACAAGTCATTTTCGGCCCTGACACAAAAAATAAGCCAATTTCGACCCTCCGCACCAAAACCAGGCCAATTTCGAACCCAAGACAAAAACCAAGTCATGTTTGATCCCCCCACATAAAACCATGATGATTTCGACCCTAACACTGAAATCGAGTCTATTTCGATCCCCTTCTAGAACCAAGTCAACTGTGGTGCCTCTCCACACAACAAAGACATACAATACATAAACACACTGGCGAACATAATATAATGTTTGGCGGAATCGTTAGGAAAATCTATTAAAAACAAGCAGTCAATAGTAAGGGTTCCACACTATTTCCAAGTTTTTTTATCCCCAAAAGTGCGCAGGTCATCTGATACAGTTAGTTCTAAAAAATAGTATGCATGTACCCTGCATGTACGGTAATATGCAGATAATTCATAATCACGTCGTACTATGATGTAATATGCTTGCGTAGGATACAATATCGAATTATGTACGAGTTTGGATTCAATTCGTTCTTGCGCCACTCCCCTAGGCACGTCCCGGAGGGGAACCTTGTATACCATATGATAACAACATTAAATTAAAGAATGAAACAGCTCGACAATCAGACCGACTTGTTGCAACCTGTTTCCCCCCCTCTCTTGAGCGGCAGGGCGGGCGGGTGGGATAGTCGATCAATACAAACTTGTCTCGCTGGCCTCTACACGCAGAAGTCAGCATAAACCCAAACCAGAGGGACCAGCTGTACGAGTGAAGGCAGATCAGCTCTCTCCGTCGTGTCCTTTGTAATATCGTACGAGCTCGCTGCCCTCACTCTCTTGGGCCGACTGAGACTGGACGCTTCCTGAGTCGAGCTCTCGCGTCGGCCTACTACGCAAATACTATTCCGTTACTCGAATTCAAACCGCCTCACAAACGCCAGTTTCCTGCGGAAACCTACAGTTTGTTATAGCTCAAGAATTCTTGGAATATTATTTGTCTACGGAAGGCCAGGCACGCTTACGGTCGTGCTTAAAAGGCCTGCCAGGGCCGTGGGAACCCCCGCCAACAATACCACGTTAATAAATACCATTACAGTAGGAAACCCCCCGAAGATTAATGAGGCAGGCTAACCCGAAAACTTATGCCCCGGTCGTTCCCCGGCGGGGCTAAGTAACATCTCACACCATAAGGTCAGCCTGTCCGTACACATCTCCGGTCCCCTCAAAACACGAAACCGGGAATCGCGTCTACCCCGTTTTCGCTAGCGCGGCGGAGACCGAGTCTGCCCCTTCTCCAGCCTCCCGCACACGCGTCATGAACGTGCGTGATTTCCACCTGCCCGCGCGTTCGATTTAGAGCTCTGGCGCGCCTTGCGCGGCCAGCTGCGATTGTCTCTCCGATTTTCCCCGAGTGCAACGCGTACTGCGCCGGGTCTCGACCGCTGCTCCCGATCATGAAGCGCAACGCTGCTACCACTTCCGTCCGGGTGAACGTTTTCCAGCCGGAGAGGGGACAACCTGACCGTCAGGTTGATCCCCCCGGGAGCGAGGGGTGCACAGCGAGAAGCTCCAGCAAAACTTCGAAAGCGCCCATCGCACCTGCCCCCGCCTCCCCGGCGCTCGCGAGGCGTGTCCGCGTGATCAGGCATCCCACCCTCTGTTTGGTCCGACTTCGACGCCACGAACCGCACCTGTACCGCGTCCGCGGATGCTCTGTTCCCATTGTGTTAGTATCGCAATCCAATGAGTAACATTCGCGTTGCTAGTCTCCGGTCTTAATGAAAAAAGGGCTGTTGAGAAAGGGCCATTATTATCGAGCAACTTTTGTCCAAGTGTTAGTATCGCAATCGAACGAGTATCATTCGCGTTGCTAGTATCCAGTCCTGAAAAACAATAGTACCTTGGGAGTAAAGTAAGGAGTGGTGGAGATAAAACACTTCGGGTACTTCGTGTACTCGAAGTATTTCGGGTTTCAACACTCCGGGATACTTCGTACTCGGAGTATTTCGGGTATGAACACTTTCGATACTTATTGTACTCGGAGTATTCCGGGGTCCGATACTGTGGGTACTCCTTGTACTCGGAGTATGTGGGGCTTCAGTACTGCTCATAAATTCATTGGTAAAGAGTGGGAGGGGGGGGGGGGGCGGTGCTGCTGTAGTCGAATGGAGATTGCGGGCGTGTATTTCAGTTTTGGACACGCATAACATGCTGTAGGGATTTTAGGTGTACCTCTTCGGACTTGTGTATCCTTTCCCTGCTAAGTGTGCGTGTTCTTTAGGATTCTCTGATGGCTCTAGCACTTTTGTGACCACGGGCTGTGATCTTGCGAGATCAAACTATAGGGATTAGCAACTGAAACGAGTTTAATGTGAAGACAGCAACAACAACATACTCCAAGTACTCCGAGAAGTCAGGCCGCCAGTACTCTAATACTCTTAATTAAGTATTCGGAGTACAAAATGTACTCGATGCTCGGAGTATATACTGCAAAATCGGACTGCAAAGGACGATGCTTTAGTTTTGGAGATCGAAAAATACAAACTAAACGTCGAACCGCAATAGGCCGTTTCCTATGCGGTTCGATTTTTGAGCTTCAGATTATGGCCCGATCGATTTTTCACCGACCCTAGTTCGAAGATCGAAACAGCAGTCTTTGTGCGAGAAAACACGGATTTGTTGTATCATACGTGCAGATATTTGAGCAAACGGCAATACCAACTGCTGTTGTTGTGTTCTGGCGCCACGAAGAGACGCGCCGAGTGCGCTGTACTTGGCGTAGAACACAAGCGTCCGAAGCCCGAAGCCACGCTGGCTGCCTCTGGTCTGGCGGCGAAGCGCCGAGTGCGCTCGAGTCGACCGGTCTTGGTACTACGTATTTTGACACAACGAAGCATCCGAGCGTTGACTGGCTGCTATTAATAGCTGTGCTGCTGCTTGTGCTGCTGCTGCTGCTGCTGCAAAAGTCTACGAGTACGGAGAGGCGCGCGCCGAGTGCGCTTTCCTTCGTCTCTAGGCCCGAGCCCGCGCCAGCCGACTGTAGTTTGGCGACGGAGAGACGCACCGATTGTTTGCTGCGCGTCGGGCGCGAAGCAACGTCGCTGTGTCACCATACAACTCATCGATCGTGCTGCTGCTGCTGCTTGGTCAGATTTTGCACAATCGGACTGCATACGAGGACGGTGCTTTCTTATATACAGACCAGAGGCAGCTCGCGTGGCTTCGGACGCTTGGGTTCTACGCCCAGTACAGCGCACTCGGCGCGTCTCTTCGCGGCGCCAGACCACAACAACAGCAGTTCGTCTTGGCGTGGCATGCACTCATACACGTGGTGGCGAGGCGTGGCTTGCTTTCATGTCATGCAACCGTCGTGCCAGCGTGCTTGCTTTCATGTCACCACAGCGATCAGGAACCCCCACCCCCTATTCTAAAATAGTAGCAATAAATGTGGAACTCCCAGTGGTCGCAGTTTTTTCTCAGAGTCTGCCGGAGGGGTGCTCGGCGAGCGTGCTGCTGTGCTCGGCGTGCGCTCACCAAGATACCGATACTCGGCTGAGGCCCATGGTGTGTGCTTGGCTGTCGAGGCGTGCAAAAACTGTCGCGACGCCGCTGCTGTGCGCCAAGAACGAGCTTTGAAGATCGAGGGGACAAGGGGGTACCCATGGTGTGGTTTCAGGGGGTCACGTTTCTGTCACGCTGAGTAACTTGAAAACTGGGGCAACTTTTGTCACACCTATTATCTCCAAAATCGGGCTTCACTTTTGGGATTATGCTTGCTGAGTCTCCGGTCCAGATTGGTATGGAGAAAAGGCAACCCGGAGCTTCCCTCGAAATAACGTAAGGCAGCTGCGTGTCAAGCACAAATTCGGGGTGAGCTTTCCCGTCCGCGTACACACACAAATCAGACGCGCGGCGCAACAGAAAATACGACGCTGCCAGCCCCGACCACGTGACGCATCCCCCGTGTACCATACTGGAAACTACATGCTTCCCTTGCGATAAAAGGGCCCCGGTCGACGGCAGCCTGACCTGTGCTTTCTTCTGTGACATTCCGTGAGCTCGATCGATACCCTTTCCCACGGCGACAATCATGCAATGTGAGGTTGGAAGTTCCTAGCCTGCGTACAATTTGTGGGAAAAATGATTGCGGCAAGAGACCCCCTTACGGTCGACCTATGATTGTTGTGCACGTAACAGCGACTTGTAAGGTTTGGATTGATGGGGATGTACTGCAACCACGCCTCCTTTCCCTGCGCTGCCCTCTCTGCCACCCACGTGTTCCACTTCGCCAAATAGAGCTTTTGGGAACTCTTCCCCACTAAGGCGAGCGCGAGCGTCTCCACCAGACGCGCCGCCGCGCCCGTGTCGCGCGGCGCGTTGGGCCCTGTTTCTACATGGGCCGGTACCACGCGATTGGGAGGGAAAGGGGATAACGCGGTGGCGGGGGCAGTGCGTACTGGGTAAAGCCCAAGCAAGCTAGTCAGGCATGGTCTCCGTCATTGGCCATGACACGCCACAGGCTGTCGTCATGTCGGGTCTGCAGGTTCATGGTTTGGAGCACAATGTCAAATATCTTATTTCCCCGAGGACCGGTAGGCTGTTCCACCCAGGCATGGCTGTTAGTCAGGTCCCGGATTCTTTCTGCTATTTCGGTGGGGGGGCAACGCGGTATGCCGTCTGCCAGGGCGTTCTGGACCACCGGTATGTGCTTTGCATCGTTGCTCCAACCCCCCTTGATTTCAAGACGGCTGAGCATTCTCATGAGTGGGCATGATCGCTTGTCCCTAGCCCCGCCGCGGCGATTGACCTACGTTACGGCAGCCACATTATCGCCGCGCGTTGCGATGGAATCTCCTACCGTCTCTGGCATGTCACCTCTCCATTCCAGCATTACCCAGGCGATCACTACCATCCCTAAAAGCTCTAGCAGATTGATTGCGATGGAGCACGTTTCGCGTCGCTCGGCCTTCTGTTTTAGCTCCTGCGTCGGCTCGGGCGGTAGGTCGTATCTCCAGTACATCCGGTGTTCGAGACAGTACCCCCTACCGCTTCGAGACTGGCGTCGGATCGATAGTGTCGTTTGGCCGGGCGTCTTAGCGCTGTAACAGGGGGCCAAAATTGCTTCTCCTGATTGGAGAAGTTTCTGACTGATGGCCCACTTCCAGAAACTGAGGTCGGCGTGGAACTCACTTCCGAGGGGCGCTACGTTCTGGTTTCTGGGGTGCCGCTCGTCGTGGAGACCTGTGAGTCTCAACAGCGTCTACACGAAATATCTGCCGGCGCACACTACATATGTGAGATTCCACAGCTTACCTGCCATACTGAGAACGTCCCTTGCTCTGGCGCTGCGCCTTCTCGAGGGCCACTGGTCGTGGCGGAAGTTAACGATGGCTACGATTTTTTAACGTGTCAGCGAGATTCTCATAGTGTGCGAATTGATGGTGAAACCTAGAGCGTCGATTGTGGTATCTCAGTCAGTGCTATTTTTTTGGCGCTAAGATGGGCATGACGCCGATCTTGCCCGGCCCGAATAATCGTACGTGGTCCGAGGCTAGCGAGGCCGACGCGGTTAACGCCGTCGTGTCGTGGTCTGAACGTGGAACCCTCATCAATAGATAGTCATCCACATACACCGTGGCGAAGAAAGGATCGAACACCCCCCCCCCCGGTGCGCCGTGACGCTTGCGTCGTCCGGGACGGGCGTAGGTTTTCTTTTCACCCAGCGGTCCACGATATTAACGTGTGCCATCATGTTTACTCCCTCGTTCAGTAATTGAGCCGTCTGGATCGTGGATTTACAGTGGGCGTGCTCGGCCGCGGCCAACTTCACGCCCCAGAACCCCGGGGACCCGGACCAACCGAACGTGAGGCGAAGATCGATTACTATCAGGTCCCCTACTATGTAGCAGAAATTGTGGGCTTTGTCTGGGTCTACCCTGACGTTTCGGAACGCGTCTGAGACGTCGGCCGTGCTCATCAGAATGCGCTGGTTCGGGTATTTCTTTCTCAGACTGACTAGTTCCGTGAGGAATTTGGGGAGGGCTTCGGCGCATAGACATTGTGGTATGGCGTCTGGATCTCTGTCTGCATTGAGTCCTCCTTTTGTTCCTTTGCTCTGCGCCTCGAACGAAAATTCATTAATGATCCGGACCTTGTGGGTGACGACCACCCCCAGAGGCGACCCCCGAAGCCCCGGGATGTCATGCGCGGCTTCCTTGCGTATCACTATGCATTTCTGACGCCGTACATATACGCTGAGTTTTCCCAGATTGCTGGTAAATGCTCGGCGGCGCTTCGGTGATTGCCGTACCTCAGTGCGCGTTCCAAATCGGCTCTGGCGGGGGCTACCTTCACCGGCACCCCCCTCGTGACTATCGTGATCAGGTCGTTAATGGCCCCGAAGCCTTTGAGGTCGCCGAAATATCGTCGTATGTTTGTTGCGTCTATTGGGGGGGCTACCAAAGCTCCTCCCAGGGCTCTGGCTACGTCGCCTACGACGCCGCGGTACTGTCTCATCAGGGTTGTGCAAATGTCTGCTAACTTGTATAGTACTGCTTGTCGACCTCGGGGTCCGAGTCGACCGTATTGAGCCTTTTTGTTTGTGCGTGCCACTCTTCAACCAGGAGTTCGGCCCGTGCCTGACTGAGCGACTCCCCATCAGGAAGCCGCGAGCGTGCTGACCCGCTACCCGTCTGCGAATCGACCGGGCCGAACGTGTATTGGGCTACCCGTGAACAGCGTGGTTCTGTCTGGACCTGTTCCGCAGGCCCCCGACTCGGTCCTGCAGACTGTATGTGATCAAGCGCGTACTGTTGGAGTGATGATCCCCCGGTGTTTTTTTTTTTCGAGGGGTTGCGAAATCTGATATGGTTCTGACAAGTGAGTCTACGGCTACCTAACTACCCGTGGTGCGCGGCCGGGGTGCCCGGCCCCGCTGGTTCTGGCTCTCGTTCGCGCGCGTGTGGAGTGAGGTCTAGTTATGTGACTGACTGATTCTGAATGAGCTTGCTGTGCTGCGTGCACTGAAAGGGTGGACTGGCCCCACTGAAACTGCATCGGAAACTGAGTGAGCCTCCTGCTTGGCCGGTACTGACGGCACCAGCGGGAGGGGGTAACTGGCCCACTAACTCAAACAGCGGCATGGCGGTGAACCTTCTTTCCAATCTGAAGTGGGGTAGCTGGCCCTCTGTTCACCGCTCGCCTCCGGAAAAACGAATAACCTTCGGTAAAAACTCTCGGCACTGACCGACTGCCCGTGAAGTGGGGGAACCGGCCCGCTGTTCAAACGCACGCCCCTTTTATCGCTGCGTGTACTGAAAGGGTGGACTGCTGCATCGGAAACTGAGTGAGCCTCCTGCTTGGCCGGTACTGACGGCACCAGCGGGAGGGGGTAACTGGTCCACTAACTCAAACAGCGGCAAGGCGGTGAACCTTCTTTTCAATCTGAAGTGGGGTAACTGGCCCTCTGTTCACCCCTTGCCTCCGGAAAACGAATGAACTTTCGGCAAAAACTCACGGCACTGACCGACTGCCCGTGAAGTGGGGGAACCGGCCCGCTGTTCAAACGCGACGCCCCTTTTATCGTGTACGAACGCGTGTGTGTACGCAGGCGGGGTAACTGGCCCCCTCAACTAAAATCCAATGAGACCAATAAGTGAATAAGTAAAACAAATGAAGGATAACAGTATATACTTCGGAGTACAAGCGGGAGATAACAAGCAACAGGCAGGGCAACTACCCCGGCTCATGTACTGTGACGGCGGTTCGTGCGAACGTGCCTTTTGTGTATACCTCCCTTCGCGGGTCTGGTGAGGAGTGTCTGTGGTGCGAACGTGGTTGGTCATGTTCTTGTGACGAGTACGCACGATTATGCTCTGTGTTAATCTGCTTAGACACCTGTGAAAAAGAATGACACTCACCGCGAACCAGGGCAGGCGAAACCGATCCGGGTGTGGGTACACTGTGAATTCCCACGGGCCTCCTAGTGTCTGCCAATCTGCACCTGTAACTGGATGAGCCTCCCGTGAGGTCGGCATCATGCTGACGTCGAATTAGTCGTCGGCAGTCACTTTCGGCCCTAACCGATTCCCAACGGAGTTGGACATCTGGCCCTCTGTTCAGACCGGTCCAAATAAATAGTGCACCTAACGATTCTAGCAGAAGTGGAGTATCTGGCCCTCATACTCGCGATGTGGCCGACAGTACGATCGTTCTTGGGTGTCGGGCACGACTACTGCTATTATACGTAGGCGAGCTGGTCCGGGCTTGCTTGAGAAACGGTGCGGTCTACGTACGTATACGCTAAAATTTCAGTGTGCGACGTATGACACCCGACTGTTTATGTTTACACTGCGGGTGTAAAATCTCAACCTGCCTGGCATGTCTTGCGAATTGCTCCTTTGTC
>MEHQ01003399.1:0-24070 GCA_008828725.1 Saccharina japonica
GACAACGACGTTCTGTTTGTTTCGTTGTATGCGGCGCTTATTTGATATAGATCGCTGATGTTTCTGGTTTGTGGGACTTGAGTTTGGTTTTGATTGGTTTGTGGGACTTGAGTTTGGTTTTGATTTTATGATTGAGGGGTTTTTGAGTCACACTGATGTCGCAGGATTTTACTATTAACCATGCGATGGATGTTTTGTCGTCTTCCGAGCAGGGGGGAGATAGTAGTTGTACTCGGTAACACGACGAAGACTTTCCATCGCAGATAGATAGTCGAGTCCAGTTGGGGTTTTAACGTACGTGGATGCGGATGCACGCAAGGCTACTGACCGGACGTCTGTCTCTGGTGGAGTAGGTTTGCGCGCTGGTGCCTGTGTAAGGTTTGATTATAGGACGTAAATATCTAGAGCATGTATCTTACGGATAGTTTGAGATTAATACGTACGGTCGGCAGAGCAGCATGCCGACTTTCTCATCAAACCGTTGCATGCTGAGATGTTTCGCTTTGGCCGTGACTCTGTGATGAACTTGTTGTGATTTCATCCACTGGTTTGTTTGTTTGTTTTTCCGGGGGTTTAGGGGCATTTGGTTTTGGGGGATAATAGTAGGGGTTTTCGATGTGCATGGGATGTTTTTGGAAAGTACTTGAAGAATTAACGTGCAACCTCAGGAGTTCTCAAGGAAATGGAGAAAGTGTTGGGAGGTACCCATACGTTGAAATAAGGTTAATACGCCAATAGAGTATGCCGATGGTCTTGATGAATCGTGCCGTACGCTTTGGCTATTGGTTAACTGCGCACAACGTACAGGGGAACCAATTACTGATACCTATAGTACTTTTTTATTCATATGCGGATTGTTGTCTTCTTGTATACTTCCGAGGGGTGTGTCAAGCAGGGGGGCTGCTATGATTTGATTTGAGGTGTTATATATCAGAGATGTTCTGTTGTTGTGCTCTTACAGAGTACACAACAGGGGGGCCGATGTTATCGGGCGGTACGGTATTTATGTGAAGACGGTGTTATTGATTTTGTTTGAAGGTTTTACCAGCATACTCACGTTTGTTGGATTTTCCCCTTCCCGTAGTTACTGTCTCGCTATAGTTTAGATAGTTTAGGAGATATATACTGGAATCGAGATTAAGAGATTTGGTATCGGGATTGCCGTTTTACGTTGACAATTCTTTTGTGGGATTTGGGACTTGCCGTTTTACCTTGGCAATGATTCATTTGTGGAATTTGGGATTTGCCGTTTTACCTGGCAATTGGTGATAAGTATTCGGGACCTATCGTATCGCGCACCGAATAGGGGGGCTGTTTGTGGTATGCGGTTGCTCGATACTGGTTTCCCGATATGTGGCGGTTTCATACTGGTCTACGGAGATTGGGGTTTATATGGTATGGCGAGGCATTATGATTTTGTATGCCTCGTAGGTGGAGAGATGGAGCTGTCCCGAGAGGCAGTCTGCGATACAATGATGATGAGACCCGGGCTTTGATAGAATGATACTGCTCGTATATGTGTGAGGGGTGCAGTCGGTGACCAACCTGGTGCGGCTTACCTCCTGTGTGTGGTGTTTATGATGGTTTGACGTGTACAGTTTACTGCCTTCGTACTCTGTGTGGTGTTGTTGTATAGTCTATTTGGTGTTTACGAGTGTGTAGACATTATCTTACACTTTCTCCGTTGCATTGACCTTACGTATAGGTAGTTGGCTACCACAGAGCATCGTTTTGCAGCAACGTCGTTCAGAAACAAGTGCGAATAATTACTTTGATTTTCCAGTGTGGCGTTCAATAACTTATTATCGTTTATGGGTGGGGGTGGTTTAGTGTCGGGATCGAAGTCGACTTGGTATTTGTGTGGGGGTCGAAATACTTCGTTTTTGGTGAAACACGTACGTACTCGTATATATACGTACTACATTCCAAACGAAGAAAGGGAGGAAACGAAAAAACACACACACACAACTACCGGTACACACAACAAATCAGTTGTACCCCTGTGAGTGCTCGCGGCCAACGAGTACTTGCCAAATCCCTGAAAAAATATCCGGATACTCATATCAGCTGTTTCTTGCTAGGCTTTCAGTCGGGTGTACATACGTAGACGTAGTGAACGCCGTTTTTTTAGTGTCTACTATAAATATGATAATTAGTAAAACTGCCATATCATACATACTATACGTACAACTATATATATGCATGGGTTTTAGTATTACGTACTACACGCCATACAATTAAATAAAATCATTATAAATAATTACAGAGGGCCCTACATATACCCACTCGTGCCCGTTATACGTGTGCTGACAGAGATTCCCAGAGTAGTACTAATCGTACGTACTGCTGTAGTTGTCCTCACGAGTACCCGGGCATTTGCTAAAAGGGATAAAGCTCCATAATAAATAGCAGTAAAAAACAACAGCCGTACTTGTATACATACCTGCATGCCAAATAACGAAAGGAAGCAGAGGAAATGTCCGGGTTTCGAACTCACGTTTTATACTCACTCGTAGTCGTACTACGTTTCCAGAAATAAATATTGTTCGTTTTTGGAGTAAAACCGCCCGAAGACCGGTATGATCTCATACGTCGGCATGCAGCAAGCAGGGCACACGCATGACACATGGAAGACACATGGAACCCATCAACAGCAGCGACAAGCAAGAGAGAGGTGGTGGTGGTGTGGATTGGCGATGGATTGCTGGCTCCTATGAAAGCGACGACTCGAAGCAACAACAAAGTAGTGCACAGCACAGATGTGTTTTCGAGGCGCACAGGCCTCTCTGTCCAGAAGTGTAAGGACAGTTGGTATATATTTTTAATAAACAAACGTTGCTTACATTTCGGGACAGCGGAGAGATTCGTACATGGGCATCGATCTGCAGGTACCACGAGTTTGGAAGATCGCAGGCTCCGTCAAACGCAAATCACCAATACTGTACAGCACGGAATTATGGCACGCGCATGCATGGTGTGATGCCTGCTGTGCTGCTGGGCGGCAGGGTTGTAACATTGAGGTTGTGCTGTAGCATGCTCTCTGCAGTGCTGCTGCTGCTGTGTTCGTGCCTGCTCCCAGCAGTGCTCCCGGCAAGAAACACACAAAAAAACGCATGACGGAAAAAAAACAGTCGTGCTCTCTGCATGTTCTGTTGTCTACCTGTGGTATGTCTAGGCTCTCCTGTGTGCTCATCTCGGTGAGCTCGTGAAAAAGCCAAAAGCAGAACATTATTATTTGCTGGCACGTACGTACAAAATTAGACCTCATGCATAAAACCCGGGAAATCGTCTTGTCCACTCCCGCCGAAAAAACAACTTTGAGCGCCCGCCACGCGAGCCACAGAGCTCGGATCGAACTCAAACCTCGACCGATGTGTCCGGCCGGGCCTCCCGTGTTGAGGTACTTAGCGTTTAGCCGAAAAGCGCTCGCGCGAAGAGGAAAGTTGCGAAAAGTGCGAAAATTTCACAAACATAACTATACATATATATCTGGTTGATCAACATCACTATTCCATCTCAAAGAGGCGCAGTTGCGAACATAACCAATATTAACGCACTTGTGTGATGGGGCATCTGTTGTTGTGATTCAGTCTCCCAACCACTGGCTCCACGCTATGTACGAGTAGCCTCTTCAAGTCCCTTGGCTTTTCGCATCGCAGCGTGCATTGTTTTCTCTATATTTGTCTTTCCCTTTCAGCTTCCGTCTTTTGGATTTCGTTTTATTTCGGCACCTTCACGCCACGGTTAGCTTACATGGCTTTCGTCTTCATCGTAACCCGCTTGCTGTTGACATATCGAAGATTTTTCTTCTCGTATGGCGTGCTTGTCTCACGCGTGAGGCGTTGAAGTCTCATTACGAGGTGGAGAAGATTTGTGTTCTCACTCATTTGCTTCGAATAGCCGCACCTTCGACCCCCTTTCCGATTTCTGGGATGATATGATCATTTGATCGTCGTGGAATCTGCATGTACGATAAATTCAGGGTGGACTAATGTGATGGTATCACGTAGATATGAGGAGGTGCAATTCGTATTATTACGAGTACAGATAGACAAATGTGTACGAACGTGTATGAGATCGCGTGACGTGCTAGATACGAAACCGTCTCCGTAGATCGTACATGTCTGAAGATACATGGATAGTGGGATCAGCCTGGCACTTGGCTGAGTCCTACCTTCGTACTCCGTTCTTGAACCCTATCGAGCTCTACCATGAGATAAGCAACAAGCAGAACTTTGCTATTAATAGGGAGAAGCGTGCCCTGGCCAGCATCGACATCCCTGTGTCCTGTGATGAGGGTCTTACCTTCACACTTGAGGAGTGCGCAACAAAAGAGGCAAAGCAAAGAAAAACTACCTATGGTTTTCAATGTTATGGATGCTTTACCGCATCAAAACCGGTTAAACCGGTTTTCGGTTAACCGGTTAAAACCGGCTGAAAAAAACCCGGTTAAACCGGTTTTTTGTTTTTGAGAATAACGCCTCCTATCCGGTTTTCGTTTTTTTTAATATGCCATCCGGTGCCCATCTCTACCCACAACCCACAACGCACCCCCATCAACTTATATACTCGCGCATGAGCCAAACAATGTTTATGTGCTGACCCAATCGCTTAAAATACAAAACGATCCAATCAATGACAACTGCAGGAACATAGCAAAAAGAGAAAAACCGCCAACGCAGTAGCTTAATGCAGTTAGGAGTTTGACCACTTGAAGGCGTCTGTCACGCTCCTCATTCCGACCGTTCTTGTAATGAGGAGCTAATGAGGCGAGAAGGACGAAGGCTGACGAGCCTCATTAGATGCTCTTCTATAAGGGGTTGTGTGTGTGCCGGTGCGGGTGTACCCCTGCTCACGAACAGACACAAACGGACAAAACATATTTCTGAAAACTGCCACAGCGTGCCTTTATTTCACGGATTGCTTATTATTGAGGATTGTCCGTCCCTCGTCTGTCCCTCGTCTGTCCCTCGTCTATTCGCTTTGCTTTTGGCGTGCGACGCGTACACCGAACCGATTCAGACGCGCTTGGGACTGATAGACGCCCGCTATTTACGCTTAGCGTTTCGTACTGCTCGTGTCGAAAGCGGTGCCGAGATCGCAGAGCTAGGCCATAGTGACTGCCCTAGCTAACTCTTACCAGTGGCAATTGTCACTGGGATTTTATATTCAACCTCCGCGCTCTGTCTCGAGCACCAAGTCCAAATTTGCACCTACAACAAAACAAGCAACCCGCACCACGAGCAAACGCTATACCACCACCACCACCACCACCACCACCACGACCACCACGACCACCACCGCCACCCCCGCCCCACCAGCCGAAGGAGCACTGGGAGCTGTTGTTGCTCGTAGTAGCTGGTGGGCGTTGGTGGGGTTTTGTTCCCGTGGTCTGGTGATGGTGGGGTGGTGACGGCGGTGATGGTGGCTTGCCTTGCGCTGTCGTCTCTCGAGAACAGTCCAGATTTGTACCTGCAACAAAAGAAGCAACCCGCACCACCCACCACCACCACCACCACCACCACCACCACCACCACCGCCACCCCCGCCCCTCCAGCCGAAGGTGCACTGGAAGCTGTTGTTGCTCGTGGTGGCTGGTGGGCGTTGGTGGGGTCTTGTTCCTGAGGTCTGGTGATGGTGTGTCCTGCTGCTGCTGCTGCTGTTGCTGCTGCTGCTGCTGCTGCTGCTGCTGGTGGTGGTGTATACCAGGTATATGTCAAGCTATTGTATATGTAACTACACAGTAGAGCAAACCAGCAGTAGTAGCAGCGATGAGCATCACCACCAGCAAACGCACCAAACAACCATCGCCACCACCACACCACCACTACCACCACCACACCACCAGCTATATAGAAGCTTCCCAGGCTTGATGGTGATGGTGGCTGCAGCTGGTGGTGATGGTGATGATCGATTGTGTTGGTGGTGGCTGCAGCAGGTAGGTGGTGATGGTGATGATCGATCGTGATTATTTCGAGCTTGTCGATGATCGGACGAGAAGAAGAAGAGCATCATCACACACACAGATTAGCAACCAACACCACCACCGCCACCAAAGACCACCACTAACACCACCACCCGCACCGCCACTATCACCACTAGTAGCTATATGGAAGATGCACAGTCGTGCTATAGCCCTGTCCTGGTGGTGTTAGTGTGGTGGCAGCAGGTGGTGTGGAGATGGTGATGTGATTGTGTGGCTTGCCTTGTGCACTCCTCTCTCGAGATGAACGAGCACCAGTATCATATACATACATACTAGTTGCTGTGCATATTATACGAGTTTTCAATTTCTGCACTGCTGCTGCTGCTGTATACCAAAGGACCTTTTTTTTCTTTTTTTTTTTCATTTTGTTATTCCTTTTTGTTCACGTATACCTATTTTACGTATGTATTTGACCTGCCGAGTACACAAACAAGATGCCCTACGCTTCCGACCTGCTTCGCACCATTCGACGCGAGGGTTGACGAGGGAACCAAAATGCTGAAATCTTCTCGCGATATAAATACGAGGCAAGAACCGTAGCTGGGGGGGGGAGAGAAGGGCCTACTTTGTGAATCCAGATCTGAGGTACGACAATTAACAGGAAGGAGCTAGAAAGGGAGGGCGAAGATAATAAATGGTATGGAAAAAAAAAAAAAAAAANTCTTGTCCCCGTGGTCTGGTGATGGTGGGGTGGTGACGGCGGTGATGGTGGCTTGCCTTGCGCCGTCGTCTCTCGAGAACAGTCCAGATTTGTACCTGCAACAAAAGAAGCAACCCGGACCACCGCCACCAAACTCCACCACTACCACCACCACCATCACCGCCACCCCCGCCCCTCCAGCCGAAGGAGCACTGGAAGCTGTTGTTGCTCGTAGTGGCTGGTGGGCGTTGGTGGGGTCTTGTTCCTGTGGTCTGGTGATGGTGTGTCCTGCTGCTGCTGCTGCTGCAGCTGTTGATGCTGCTGCTGCTGTTGATGCTGCTGCTGCTGCTGCTGCTGCTGCTGCTGCTGCTGGTGTATACCAGGTATATGTCAAGCGATTGTATATGTAACTTGATGTACCAGGTACTCCTTGGATTGGTATACAATCTATATAAACTGAGGAAATAACTTTTGATTGACACACCACCGCCACCAAACCCCACCACCACCACCACCACCACCACCGCCACCCCCGCCCCTCTAGCCAAAGGAGCAATGGAAGCTGTTGTTGCTCGTAGTGGCTGGTGGGCGTTGGTGGGGTCTTGTTCCTGTGGTCTGGTGATGGTGTGTCCTGCTGCTGCTGCTGCTGCTGGTGTATACCAGGTATACGGCAAGCGATTGTATATGTAACTTGATGTATCAGGTACTCCTTGGATTGGTATACAATATATATAAACTGAGGAGATAACTCCTATTGATAGTCGTGAATCAGACCCGGGGTCACAAAAAAGGCTCTTTTCCATCCTCCCCCACTACCTATAATACGTGTACGGTTCTTGCACGCATTTTTTTTTCCTTTTTACTTTTGTTTCATTTTTTTACGATAACTTGATCTTGGAACCATTGTACCATTCTTTTTTTCCACGTATACCTACCGATCCACTCCTGTACAAGGTTTTGCGCTGACGCACATCACTTCACTAGAAATGTTGGTGGATGGTGTTGGGACAACCGGCCCAGGGATCAACCGACCCACCCAGTTATTACTCTCTCACCCACAACCCACAACGTACGTATTGGACCTATATAGGAAGGAGCGAGAAAGGAAGGGCGAGATAATAAATGGGATGGAAAAAAAAAAAAAAAACAATGACCACGAACACCTACACCCCACCGACCCACTGCTGTACAAGGTTTCGCGCTGACGCTCATCGCTTCACGAGAAATGTTGGTGGGAGGTGTTGGGCTGGGTGTTGGGACAACCGGCCCAGGGATCAACCAACCCACCCAGTTACTCTCTCACCCACAACCCACAACGCACCCCCACCAACCTATATACTCGCGCATGAGCCAAAAAAGGGTTCTGTGCTGACACAACTCGCTTAAAATACAAAACGATCCAATCAATGACAATTGCAGGAACACAGCAAAAAGAAATAAACCGCCAACGCAGTAGCTTAATGCAGTTAGGAGTTTGACCACTTGAAGGCGTCTGTCACGCTCCTCATTCCCACCGTTCTTGTATTGGTATATATTCATAGTAAGAATAATAATAGTTAACTGAGCAGGTATCACATATACAGGTATAAGTGGAAACATGAAAAATTAAAATTAAAATCACAACAATAGTACGAGCGAACAACTTGTTTAGTCTGCATCATTTCATAATTCGTTTTGTTTTCTTGTCTTTTTGTTCCTATTTTCTGGTTTGGCTCGTGTCGTCGTGTTTTCGTACCCGGTACGTTGGTATTTCACTTTGCGAAGATAATAAATGGGATGGAAAAAACAAAAAAAAAGGTTCATGTACCAGGAATATATGCCAAGCGGTGGTCTGGTGTACCTATCACCTACCAGGTATCGAGCAGGCTGGGAGCACTGGTACGGTCATTTTTCCGTGTTGCTTGTGGTGGTGGTACCTGGTGTGTGCTCCTATCTTAGACTCCGCTGGTCGCACGCCCGGCCGGTCCACCACCATGCCCACGAACTCCAGGCTCGCGCAACACCATCGAGACTTCGCAACGTTCACCGAGAGTCCCTCCTCCTGCAGGCGGGAGAGCACCGCTGCTACGAGAGTGAGGTGACTATTGAAGTTCGCGCTGTAGATGAGAATGTCGTCGAGGTAGTTATCCACCCTCTTCCCCTTTGAGTCCCCCAATAGGTCCCCAACCTTGCTGCTCGCAAACGCCGGTGGCAATACCTTCAAGCCAAAGCCACACCGTACATACTCCCACAGCAGCCAGAACGCGTCCCGGAACGCCGTTTTATGGCGATCTGCTTCCACGATCGGCAGCTGGAAGAACGCCGACGCCAAATTAATGGAAGTGCAACACTAAATACCACTCAGTCGCTGGAACATCTCCTGTATGTTTCCTAACCCGCCGGTGTTGTTCATAATGCAACCGTTCAACCCACGGTAATCTTGGCACAACCGCAAGGTATCATATCCTTCTTACGGACCGTCACGCATCTAGCTTCCCACGCGGAGGTAGACCTACGAATAATTCCCCTATCCACCATCTTCCTGACTTCTCAATGAACGGCATCAGCCTCCTCTGGGGAAAAGCGTTGTTGTTTCGTCGCGATCGGTACGCACTCTTCATCAATCAGGGGGATTCGCATCTCTCTCACGGACCCTCTTCGGGTCTTCCGGGAACAGTCACGCCACGGTCTGCGGCCGCAGCACGTTCTTCAGCCGGTTTTTCTGTTCCACGCTGAGCTGAACAAGGTTGGCGTCGCATATCTCCACCCTACGCGCCGGAACATCGCTGGTATCGGCTTTTGAAACAGGCGGAGGTTCGTCGGCGGGCTTCGGCACAGGGTTAGCAGGGGGCGGGGGCGGGTGAACGAAGAGCTCGCGGAAACGATCCGCATCCCTTACGTGCGGCGCTATCACCTTTGCTATCGGGTGCCCGCTCCTCACTACCACCGCCGCCCTGCCCGTGTTAACTACCTTGCAGTAAAACGGGGTCCCCGGTTCCCACCACTGTACCCCCCTCGCCATCCCCACGACTGCTCCGCTGTCAGTTCATACTTCGCCACCGGCTGGATCAGGACCAGTTGTTGCTCGCTGGGCTGGGGCCCGTGTACGTACCCCTCGAATACAACTCCTACGAAGCCTGCTACCTCTACGGCCTGTTGCAATCGGAGATCCCACTGCAACGTACCGTCGTCTTCTCACACTGCCTGGCCCACGGAACACACTGGCAGACTGGCGCGGAGGGGGGAGCAAGGGACGGTGGGTTATCACCAGTGGATTGCATTGCACAGTAGCTGTCCCACGACTGCTTTGTCCCTACGCTGCGTTGTTGAAACGGCACCCACGGTGCCCCTGGTGACGGCTGAAACCCCTTACCCTCTCCGAGCGAGATGACGCTGTTGTTGGCCCTGAAATAACTGGCCCCCAAGATTAAGGCATACGGCAAGTCCTTCACGACCCTGATAGATATATACCGGGCTCTATCCTCCGGCGGCAGCACAATGGGCAACACCGTCGATCCTATGATCTCCATGCCCGGGACCTTGCTTCACGCCGGGTTTGCAGCCGGCGGAGAGCCACCGCCCCGACGGCTGAGATTCCGCCGCCCCGGGATGCCTCCCCAGGACTGGACGGTTCTCCAGAAGACCAGCGACACGTAGGTACCCCCCCCGGCGCCCGTGTCGATGAGAATCCCCACAGGAATCGTCCCGCTACCCCCCTGGAGTCCCACCGCCAGCCTTGGACCCACAAGTGCTGGCCATTCCTCGTTGCTGCCAACCTCTCCTCACCCCCGTGCCCGACAACTCCTACCGGCAGTCCGGGCTCGGGCTGATTCACCGGTATGGGTGGCGGCGGGTCAGGCCCCCACCCCTTGTTCCCCGGGGATGCAAGCCCCCCCGGGGCGCGTCTTCAGGCGCAGGGCTCGTCCACTCCCTGATCTCCCACCGCCTCCATGTCCTCGTCAAAGTATGCGGCCACCACGTGGGCCTGATCTTCGGACAAAGCATACAGCCTGTGCTGGGACGCGAGACCTCTTGGCCTCCCTCCCGGCCTTTCCTGGCGCGAGGCGTCTGCCCGGGGCAACCCAGGCAAAGCTGCCGGCCTTGCGCCCTCGCCCGTATTGGATCCTTGGCTAAAGCTGCGCGGAGCCCCCGCTGGGACCGGAGGTCTCGTCGCTGGACCCCGCTTCACGAACGTTACACCATGGTGCACCAGTGTTGAGGCCGCCTGATTGGTGAACGCCGCGACGGCGGCGGGGTAGAAGCTGTCGGTTGCTGCTTCTGGCTGCCGCACGACGTCGTACCCTCGGCTATCGTGCGGGTCAAGGAAGCCTCCCGCGAGCGGCCTCTGCCCCGGCTGCCCCCTATCGTCCCCGTCGTCGCCCATCGCCGCCAACCTCTCGCCTCCTGCCCCCCTGACTGGCAGCTTTCCTCGCCTGACGAAACATTCTCCGCGCGCTCGCGATCGCCTCGCTCCCTATGGACGCGAGCAGGGGGGACGGCCCCCCGTTTCCCTTGAGCAAGTCGCGGGCTGGCTGCCCATACACCGTCTGCCTAGTAGAGATGAGGTTGACCATGCCAGCGAAAAAGCCCTCGGCCATTACCCCACTCTGCGTCATCATGGAGCTCGTCGGGTTGGCGTAGTCTACGAGCATCGGGCGGACCTCGACCGCGAATCGTGCCCCACACCTTGCAGGCCGGTCTGGTCGATTGCACGGGGCAAGAGCAGCTATACCAAGCCCTCCAGGAGGTCGCCTAGCTGCTCTTCGTTTATGTACCTTCAGAAGTACGTTGCCTCCGAGATGTGAGCGCGGACCTGGTCAGTAAGATACGCCCGGTAGACCAGGACCAACCTGCGTGAGGCCGCTATTCACGCCTCGGCTTCACCCAACTTGATGCTGTTGAGAGCCGCCGCCGCTGTCTCCCAATCCCCTGATTGCAGCATCACCTCGCGCACCAACTTCCTCAACAACTCCGTGGGGGAGACCTCCTGCGAATGGACACGGGCAAACGAGCCGTCAATTGCCGGTACCTCGACAATCTCCGTCGATGTAAGCTCATGGTGGGTGCCAAAATGGTCCCCTTCGAACTCCTGAAGCAGCCCCCTCCGCAATGGCGTCATCCTATCCAGCTCGGGGAGCAGATGGGACAAGCTTGAGGGCCCGGAGGGGTCCGGCGTGAGCGCCCAGCTTCCGCCGTCGGTGGTGCTAAGTACGTTAGACACCTTGTCCTGAAAGAGGACGGGGTTGTTGTGGATGGACAGCACCGCCGGTGATGTCCCCTTGTAGATCGGCCCCGTGGCCTTCCCGTCCATCTAGTCGTGAATACGCCTGATTGCCTTAGTGATGTCTTGCGGCCCCCTCCGACCCCGGGCCTCCCCGGCTCCTACCGGCGCGTTGGCCGCCGCCGGTGCCACGGGGGCAACTGGCGCCACGGCCGGTGCCGGCACACCCAGTTCGGCCAAGAGTTCCTGGAGCGCGGGGGGTAGTACTGCCTTGAGGCCACCTGCACCGGGAGTTGTCCGCCCATGGGCGGCGGTGGCGGGACCCTTCTGCGCCCCGTAGGCGGGGGGCGCCGATCCCGGCGGCAGGGGCGGCTGCCCCGGCCCCACGTGGGCCCCCTGCTTGGCAGCCTACTGTGACCCGACGTTGCGGCCCGGCTGGAGGGCCGGTGGTACCGGCCCCGGAGGCAGTGGGGGCTGCCACTGTCCCCCCACCGCTACAGCGTTGGGAGAACGAACGTCAATAGTATTCACAGACCGGAAACGTGACACGCGGTAGGGAGACGAAGAGCAAGATGGCACAGTCAGCAGGATCAACACCCCTCTCCTGGCGCGCCTTTCGGCTGAGAAAAATCTACTGACGCGTTGGGGACGGAACTATCGGCGCGACTCGATTAAAGAGGCATCTCCCATATCCTTAACAAACACTACCCAGGCGATCGAATTGTGCTTCAAACCCCCCTTTACTGCTGTACGCCAAGTCCCTCCGCTGGGCACCATGCTTGGACGGGTGGGCACCTACACGTGTTACCGAACCGCCGTACCTCTTGCCTGCCCTTGTACGTCTACTGCATGTATGTATGCTTCTACGCTCGGGCTGTAACCACAACACGGTGACCCCCAACCCCCAACCCCCGGGATCGAGGGCTCTCGCGCGACCAGCACGTACCCGTTGATCCTGATGTCCGCGTCCTATATAAGCGATGAGCTAATATACGCCGTGCGACAAGCGCAAGGGTGCACAGTGAATTTATCTGCATACCTTCTACTTGTTATCTCACGTAACGCATCAATAGGTGGTAATCAGGTCCCCGCACGAACACAGCTCCCTGCACGCGATACTAACTACGTTTTCACTGAGCACAGCGTACAAATGCCGGCACCCTCACCGATAAACTCCCCCTCTGGGTCTATGGATTGGGCTCACCTCCCACGGACGTGGTGGGGGCGTGTGGAAGTAATGGAGTAGATTTTATTGATTTTGGTGGTGTACTCCCACTCCAACGACGACGACAACAGGAACGTATGCTCGGTGCACTGCCTATAATACTGCTGCTGTCGTCTCGGCTGGGTGCAGACACCACACTGCTGCTGCTTGCGGCTGGCTGTAGCAGCAGCATATCGATCATCGGTGACAACCGACAATAAGATGGCAACCGAGCAGTCCCAACAGCGGAGAGAGACAGTGTGTGATGCAGGCAATCGATGCAGCCGCACAGCACTGCCTACATTACTGCTGCTGTCGTCTCGGCTGGGTGCGGGCACCACACTACTGCTACTTGCGGCTGGCTGTAACAGCAGCACATCGATCGCCGGTGGCAACCAACAATAAGATGGCAACCTCCCAGTCCGAACAGCGGAGAGAGACAGCAGTGTGTGATACAGGCAACCGATGCCGCCGCGCATCAATCATCGGTGGCGACCAAAATAAAAAGGCAACCGCACAGTCCGCACAGCAGAGGGGGGCAGCAGTGTGTGATGCAGGCAATGTTGCAGCCACACAATCGGTGGCCACACAAACATAAGATGACAACCGCGCAGTCCGACCATTAAAGCGAGACCGTAGTATGTGATGAAGGCGACCGATGGAGGTAGCAGGTACGTATACGCGGCTGTCCTTTCCGTCTGAGAGAATTGTACCGATGCTGCTGCCACACCACCCAGATTTGTGAGGTAGAACGTACCAGGTAAATATTGTACTATTCTGCCATAAACACCACCCACCTATGTGAGGTAACCGACACCGGATACGCGTATATACTGTACTATTCATATATATATAGATTACCCTCTCTTGAGTCGGGGCACCCACTATATACCTAATAGCGTGGGCGGGTGTGGCTGAGAACAGTGCTGACTAGCTGGGTACTGCTGATCACTTTGCTAGTCCTTGGGTATGCTTACTCCCGCTTTTTATGTTTTTTCCAAGATCAGTTTAAAAGTTGATACCCATGAGGCATTGCACCCCTTGGAAAATATAAAATTCAAAATTCAAAAAGAGTACGTATCGTTAAGATCGACCCTAATATGCCCGAGGCCCACATCCCTACATACCTACAGCAGTAATCAGTCCTGTTATTATGCTTGCTCGATTCATTCACGGCCGCATTTACCAACCCCCACCATACGTACTACGGGGCGGAGCATGCATGTCTACATGTGTACACTACAAGGACGAAGCCGTCTCGTACTACAGGCAAGGCGGACTTTCGTGGCGTATCACCGCCTGTCACGCGTATAACATACGTGCCATGCGCGTCGACGTGCAACAACACGCCGCAGGCATGCAACAACACGTCGCAGGCGTGCAACAACATACGAGATGCATGCGGACCAGCGAGCCAAGAGGGAGCGAACGAGCATCGGGGTCGAGCGGAGGAGTCGAGCGGTTATGCTTGGGGTCGGCTGCACCATCAGCACAAAAATGTTATCGGCTGAGCCATCAGCACAAACAATGTTATCCTTCATCTCGTCCACCCCTGACGCTTTCATTCTCCAGCTCTCCTTCTCTGCAACTCTGCTGCTTCTGGGATCCAACTGTCGAAGTCCTCAATCTTCCCGCTGTGGTTGTCGTATATGTACTGATAGTCGTAATCTACGGCAGTATGCACCTTGTGGTACCGCTACGGGCGCCCTTGTCCTGCTGCTGTATTATTTCCTTTTGTAATGAAGGCGTTCAGTAGGTATAGTCACGAGCTGGTATCGCCATTGGTGTATTTGCCCTGCTGCTGTACTGTTTCCTTTTGTAACTGCCCAGTTGATATGGCGACGAGTCGCTTTTAATACGTATGCCGCTTGTGTTGACCGTTCGAGTTTGTTTTGTTCAGAAGCTGTGGCCCATTTTGTATAATTTATCGTTACACGTAGGGGCGAAACATCCAAGCGTCTAGTAAAAACAAATGCAGCTACTCACCACACCCCCGCCCGGGCTTGCGAGCCCCATGTGGCGCAGGGTAGGTGTTAGTGCGCTAGAAAAGAGACGAGCCGTCATGGCAGCTGCCGTGGATGTCGACTAAACAGCTACCGTTGGACGCCTGAGAGACATGTGCAGGACTACCCTGTGCGTACCAGACTGAATATGGGCTCTGCTGTGCGAGGCTTACCGCACCACCCTGCCGGGGTGCCGGGCTCAGCACTCGCCTACCCATACTATGCCCCTCCCGGCCTACCCGCGCGGGACCCACGTGGTGTGACCTCACGACCCCGTTTGGGCATCGCGGCGTGCACTGATCTTCGCCTACCGAACGTGTTTGCGGACAACGGGCTCGGTGATGACCCCCCTCGCTGTATGTGCCGTCGCCATCCGTTTTCAAAGCTAGGGTTCACTACTGCTGTTTTGTTTTTTTTTCCTCTCTTAAACTTGGTTGCTATAAGTCATTTATCTAAGGATAATAAGGGACTATGCGACCTCACCCTCCGTGTACGAGGCTTAGAGAGCGTTTGGCTCCAAAACAAGAACAAAAGTGCGATGCGTCGCCGGGGCTGCGGGGCAACACTCCGGATGCAGCCCCCTACAGACGCATGAGAGGTGTGCGCGAGGCTACTGTCCACGCGCCTACCGAAACTACACTCGTTCTGGCTCAGGCAATCGATGCCTACCGCACAACCTCCGCGTGAGGGGGCGGGCTCGGCCCTCGATCGCTCGTGCTACACCTCCCACAGCACAGCCGTCCTACCGCTCCAGGGCTGGCCATCGTCTCTACGGTGACCACCCTTCGCAGGGGCTGTGCTGTAAACACTCGTGTGAGAACTCGGGGACCTCCAGCCCCTCGCGGCGCACCGGTGGTTGCAAGCCCCCCTGCGTGCCGGAGTTGCTGGGGCCTTTGGCCCGCTCTGCATATTTCGTCCATGAAGGGTGTGCAAGGTTCAGCCCACAACGACAAAAAACAACGACAAGGGACAAAACTACGCGTGGCGTGTTACCATATGGACGTTGAGATCCACACGTATCTATATTGTGATGTGCAGTCACTACGCACTGATACGAGTATATGAGTACCTTAGACTAGATATTCGGGTAATTGCAATATGTGGATAGATTACGAGTTTGTCTTACTCGTAGTCCGCTGTATTGTATATCCAAAGCATCTTCACCAGGAGCGATGCTGAGAACGTTGCTAGAACGTTACTATAACGTTGTAGATAACATTTCCGGGAACGGTACATACTACGGTAGAATGTAACTGCCCGTAGCATGGGCATAATACCGAGATGAGCAGGTGCAGGCATCGCCCACCTCGATCACTCAACTCTTCTCCTCTCTTCTCTCTTCTTCTCTTCCCTTTCGATTGATCTCTCTCAGATCCATCTTCTTTCCTATATGGCCAAATAAGCGCCTTTTTAAACTATGACTTTCTTCTTCTCCACAAGTGATCTTCACGGACACTTCGGTGCCACCTCTGCCATCTGTCTCCACAGAGACAGAGCCTCGACACACGCGTCATTTTTCCAAAAACAGCGAACCCGTGACAAGACCCAGATCGCTGCCTGCACCGTGTTCCCGCTAACTACCCACATTGCCTGGCTCCACGATATCCAACTTGTCTGTAGGGATACGTCGGGTGAGGTTAGTTCCTCGTGGATCTGCTGTAATCGGCACGCTACTGCAGCCCGCGACGCTGCGGGCATGTTGCCTGTATCTGGGCCCTGTTCACGGTATGCCGCTCGTACATTTTTGCTACGCTCAGCCCCGCTTGGCGCCTTCGACACCAGCGTGCAGGCGCGGTCAATGCCAAACGGATCGAACACCATGTCAGAGTAACGTGCTTTGTGTATATCAGTTCACAGGATGAGGCTTTGACGCATGCATGCATATCACTCATGATGGGAGCCTTGCTCCGGACTCTCGTCCCAATTCCACATGCGTGGCATCAAAACACATCGATTGTATTATTCCAGAGCCTTCCTCCCCAGCCTTCCTTGCTGGGCAAGTACACAACACGTTCACGCTCATTCCAAGTTCATGCACTGACTGACCGTTGTACCACGCAGCCTGCGGTCCTTGCTGGTGAGCCATCGTATAGCGCTGTCCTAACTGGTACTTTCCTTGCGTACTACAGCGCTGAGGGTAGGAGTACAACCTATACGGAGCTTGGGAAGAGCTGTGAGCACGTGCAGCCCACACCTCATCCTTACGGGCAGGCGTTTCAGCTCCGGGTTTAATTCACATTGTCCCCTTCGATCGTCACGCCCAGCCCTTCTCTGGAAACACTCGAACCCACGAAAAACCGTCGTAACATTATATCTCGTATTATTTCGGCGGAGGTGTGCAGGCTGATATTTGCAAGGTGCGAAGGGAGGAGGGGGTCTCCGCGTACGTCGGAATAGGGGGGAAAATAAGGCAAAACTATGAGGGGCCTCTGATTGGCTTAAAAATGACAAAATAAAAGGTTATAGTCAAGCAGAGTAGACAAAATAAGGTGTACCTGGATTCTAAAGAGGCAAAAACATGTACAACAAGTTTAGACCAATGGCAGGGCACGTGGGGTCCGTTTTTGACTTGATGTTATGTATGTACATGTTTTTGGCCGCAAACGGACCAGCTATACCTGTTTTCGGCAGCTGACATATTATTCTTGTTTTTATTATTAATATTTCAATATGTTTCAATTGTTATTCTTGTTCCTCTTCTTGCCTCCGGCAAATTGTACGGCACATAACAGTCCACGCAGATTTTAATACTAAGGAAATTCCAGTTCTAGCAGGTTCCGCAGACAAGTTTCATGATAATCTTCGGTAGACCATTTATTTGTGATAATCCTCGGTAGACATCGTCCGACCCAACGAGCCCGTCATGAACTCTGAACGGATCACGCTGGTTAAGGGCTCCTACCGACCCTAGTGTCGCAGTGCTCACACCTTGGTCGATGACATGTGGCGTGGGTCTGCCAGGCGTCTCATGAAACAACCAATTGATCGCTGGTGTGTAAAAACAGACGACAAAAACACTTGATCCCTCTGCGATGGCAAAACATAGATATGTTTTAAGGTTTGGACGAAGACCATAGGAAGCAGAAGGCAATTACGGGTGGTCTTATTGTACTCATGCTGGTACCATACAGCATATTTTTATAGAACAGCAACACAACAGCAGCGTACAGGCACTTGCCAATGGTCTTAATCTCATGCTGGTACCTAACTGCACATTGTTATAGAATAACAACACAGCATAAGTCTACAATGATCCTCTTGGGGGGCTTGTGTTGTCTTCCGGTCCTGCGCGATAGTTCCAATAACCAGTTATGTTTGGCATGGATTATGGTCCTCGTGATGTACCACATACACACAGACAGGTACCTGGTATGATACATACGAGTTACGATAAAAGTGAAGATTGAGCGTAAGGAGCAAAACGAAAATAAAATCGATGTGTGGTTTGTGGAAGTTTCGGAAGAGAGGATATGAGGTAGTGGTTCCAGGGTCAGAGTATGTGTAGGAGATTGAAGTGCTCAGCGGTCAGTGCTCTCCAGGTAGGACGGAACTCGGAAAGCACAGACCGACGAGGCAGGAAGAACAACACCTCGATAGATAGGTGGCTGTCGATCGGTATCCAGTCAGACGACTGGCGAGCGCATATTCCGCAGTTTTGTTTTCTGTCTCGATCGGCGGCGCCCAGGAGCCGGGACTCACCGACTACGCGGCAGGCGAGGAAGGAGCAACACCAAGACACCAGTTCACGAAAAGAGGCCGGACCAGCGGCGCGGAGTCGCCACTAACGGTATGTGGACTATAGACAGAGCAGGCAGCATTAACACAGTTTGTTGTTGTTGATGCGGTCAGGGGTGCGAGTAGACATGATCCTACGCAACCCGAGATGGGGTTAGGGTACCCGCGGGTTATGGGAGAACCCAACACGGGAAGGAGAAAAATTGGAGTAGTGCGAGCTCGTCAGGGATATAAAGCCAGACCACACTAATGACTGGTGCTACGATAGGGGGGGCACCCACATTTTCACTCCTGGGTTTTTGCCACTCGGACGAGTGGCTCCCAATCTAACTGAAAGTTGGACCTAAACATAGTTTGTTCGCGCTACGTAACAAAACCTCCAGTGGCGGTGCATATAGGACAACAAAACACAAACAAACACCATGAGTACAACGCAGTAAAAGAAGTCACTCGGCCGAGTGGCTCTGTGCAGGTGAAAAACAAGCACCTATACATGACCCCCCTACCGCAGCACCAGTCTAATATCAAATAATATCAACATAGATTCCATACCATATCGCGTATGCATGTGATTGCCACTCTCTATTCTTAAAGCATGCAGTGTAAAGCATGCATGGATAGTTAATATTGTTGCGTGGTACGACGCGCTAAGCGTCGTATATGTATACTGTACAATAATTTAATAATTAACGAGGAATTAATCGGGAACCGGTCTCGGAGGCCAAGAGCAACCAGCGAGACGCCAGCCCATTCGGGAATACGTTATGGTCAATCTAATATATATTCAACCATGGCGATGCCGATGAGTAGATTACGTTAGATCTTGTACGGCGTCTTGTAACTGTTACTATGTTCGATACATACCCACACATGGTCGACATGCACAAACCCACACGGGGCTGGGCTCGGGTGTGATATATTTACAGCAGTAATCACAAGCACGGCCGATGCTGGAAAACGAAATAAATAGATAACCCATGCGATGTCTCATTGACGGCATGTTCAATTATCAGGCCGCAAACACATTGATCCATAGGAGACTACAGTTGGTTATGTTCCATTTTCGTTCAACCATGGTCGAGACGGGGGATATCGTCAGACGGAAAAAATCGCACTAGGCTATGTTCGATATTTAACCAACCGTGGCAACGAGGAAAATAGATTACGTTGGATTTGGTGAAGCGGCGGATATTCAACCACTAACCTGGATGGTACGGGTTTATGTGTGATATATATATATATACGAAGTATATATATTAAACCATGTAAGGCCATGTATGGGGGCATATATCGGTCTTGGCTAGAGGTGGGCACCTAGAGGGAAAAAAAAAAAAACGAAAACCGGCCAAGGAGGCGTTATTCTCAAAACCAAAAACCGGTTTAAACCGGTTTTTTTCAGCCGGTTTAAACCGGTTAACCGAAAACCGGTTTAAACCGGATGTCAACATAAAACGCCCCCAAACCATTGAACGTAACGGTATGTATGCGTCCAGTACATGCTGTGTATGTGGAATCCTGCGCCACTGTTAGAGTGCTAATATAACACGAGGTGGTATGGTACAATAACAGCACAGCATATTTGACGGAATGACGTGAATTCCAGGTATAAAGTCATTATATATACGGCATTGCTGCCACAGGTACAACACTGATTGCTGCTGTAGGGGTAAGCGGTGTACGGCGCACCTTATAGCCCCGCACACCAAAAGCAAATTATGTTCGGCCCGCGCACAAAGAGCAAGTGAACTTCGATCCCCCCACTGAAAACATTTGATTTTCGGCCCGCACACTAAAAACCAAGTCAAAGTTTGACCCCCCGAACAAAAGCCAAGTCAATTTCGATCCCCGACGCAAATTGAAGTTAGTTTCGACCTTACACTAAAATCAAGTCAACGTCGATCCCAATTAAAAACCCAAGGCATTTCCGATGCCCAAACACTAAAACCAAGTATTTTGCGCGGCCCTGAAAAAAAAAAAAAAAATCAATTTCGACCCCCCGAACAAAACTCAAGCCAATTACTATCCCTGCACAAAATCAATTATATTTCAATCCCCCACACGAAAGACGAGTTAAAACTTCAACCCCAACACTAAAACCAAGTCAATTTCGATTTATATTCTAAAACTAAGACGATTTCGATGCCGCCACACTACAACCAAGTAATTTCAACCACCTACACTAAAACGAAGTATTTTTCGACCCGCGAACAAAAACTAAGTCAAATAAGATACCTACACTGAAATCAAGTCAATTTATATACCCCGCACTAAAAACAATCGTTCTCGGCCCGCACGCGAGGACCAAGTCATCCAGACACTTGAACCAAGTCATTTTCGACTGGTCCTATATTACTATTGCTCTACGTAGCAGTGTAATCAGTCAAAAGTCGGTCCGATTCTGCCGGTTTAAACCGGTTAACCGGTAAACCGCGGTTTTTTCCGGTTTAAACCGGTTTTCGGTTAACCGGTTTAAACCGGCCAAACAAAACGCGGTTTATTTTGTCAAAAACCGTCTACTCGGGCACGCCTGCTGGGTTTCCAAAAACCGGTTTTAACCGGTTTGTTTCTTAAAGGTGCCCACCTCTAGTCGTAACTCAGATCCGGGGTCACAAATAGTGAAATTTGGCACTTTCGCCCCCCCCCTACTACGTCCCGGTTCCTGCCTTGCATTTTTATCGCGAGAAGCATCGTTTATTTTTTATTCTTTTTTCTATCCGATTTTTCATCTTCATGAAGTGAAATGTCGTACGAATATATATATTTTTTTCACGAAAAATATATTTATGATGTTTTTAACAAGGTTTTTGCGCTGACGCGCATCGCTTACTAAGAAATATTGGTGGGTGGTGTTGGTGATGGTGGGACAACCAGCCCAGGGATCAACTGACCCACGCAGTTACTCTCTCACCCACAACCCACAACGTACACCCACCAACCTGTACTTGCCCATGAACCAAAAAAGATTTATGTGCTGACACAAATCACTTAAAATACAAAAAAATACCCAATCAATGACAATTGCAGGAACATAGCAAAAAGGCGTCTGTCACGCTCCTCATTCCCACCGTTCTTGTAATGAGGAGCTAATGAGGCGAGAAGGCCGCAGGCCTTCGAGCCTCATTAGATGCTCTTCTATAAGGGGTCATGTGTGCAGGTGTGGGGGTGTACCCCTGCTCACGAACAGACGGACAAAAAACAGTTCTGAAAACTGCCGCAGCCTGCCTTTATTTACCGGATTGCTTAATATTGAGGTTTGTGCGTCCTTCGTCCTTCGTCCTTCGTCTGTTCGCTTTGCTTCTGGCGTGCGACGCGTACACCGGACCGATTCAGACGCGCTCGGGACTGATAGACGCCCGCTATTTATGCTTAAGGTATCGTACTGCTCGTGTCGAAAGCGGTGCCGAGATGGCAGAGCTAGGCCGCATAGTGACTGCCCTAGCTAACTCTCACCAGTGGCAATTGTCACTGGGATTGCCTCCTAGCTCTCTCTCCAGCACCAAGTCCAGATTTGCACCTGCAACAAAACAAGCAACCCGCACCACGAGCAAACACTATACCACCACCACCACCACCACCACGACCACCACCGCCACCCCCGCCCCACCAGCCGAAGGAGCACTGGAAGCTGTTGTTGCTCGTAGTAGCTGGTGGGCGTTGGTGGGGTCTTGTTCCCGTGGTCTGGTGATGGTGAGATGGTGACGGCGGTGATGGTGGCTTGCCTTGCGCTGTCGTCTCTCGAGAACAGTGTCGTCTCTCGAGAACAGTCCAGATTTGTACCTGCAACAAAACAAGCAACGCGCACCACCGCCAGCAAACCCCACCACCACCACCACCAGCACCGCCACCCCCGCCCCTCCAGCCGAAGGAGCACTGGAAGCTGTTGTTGCTCGTAGTGGCTGGTGAGCGTTGGTGGGGTCTTGTTCCTGTGGTCTGGTGATGGTGTGTCCTGCTGCTGCTGCTGCTGCTGCTGCTGGTGTATACCAGGTATATGCCAAGCGATTGTACATGTTACTTGATGTAACAGGTACTCCTTGCATTGGTATATGTATCTGCTGCTGCTGCTGTATACCAGAGGTACTTTTTTTTTTGCATTTTGTTATTCCTTTTTTTCACGTATATCTACGTACGTACGTATTTGACCTGCCGAGTATAATAATGAGGATCTAATGACGCGAGGAGGGCGCGGTTCTTGCAAGCATTTTTTTTCCTCCTTAATTTTGTTTCTTTTTTTACGATAACTTGATCTTGGAACCATTGTACCATTTTTGTTTTCACGTATAACTACCGATTCACTCCTGTACCAGGTTTTGCGCTGACGCTTATCGCTTCACTAGAAATGTTGGTGGATGTTGTTGGGACAACCGTCCCAGGGATCAACCGACCCACCCAGTTATTACTCTCTCACCCACAACCCACAACGGACACCCACCAACATATATACTTGCGCATGAGCCAAAAAAGGTTTATGTGCTGACAAAAATCGCTTAAAATACAAAACGATCCAATCAATGTCAATTGCAGGAACACAGCAAAAAGAGGAAAACCGCCAACGCAGTAGCTTAATGCAGTTAGGAGTTTGACCACTTGAAGGCGTCTGTCACGATCCTCATTCCCACCGTTCTTGTAATGAGGAGCTATTGAGGCGAGGAGGGCGCTAGCCCGACGAGTGTCATTAGATGCTCTTCTACAAGGGGTCATGTGTGCAGGTGTGGGGGTGTACCCCTGCTCACGTACGGACACAAACAGACAAAAAAAAGTTCTGAAAACTGCCACAGCGTGCCTTTATTTAACCAAATCCTTAACCTTGAGGTTTGTCCTTCGTCTGTTCGCTTTGCTTTTGGCGTGCGACGCGTACACCGAACCGATTCAGAGGCGCTCGGGACTGATAGACGCCCGCTATTTTTGCTCAAGTTCTCGTACTGCTCGTGTCGAAAGCGGTGCCGAGATCGCAGAGCTAGGCCGCATAGTGACTGCCCTAGCTAACTCTTACCATTGGCAATTGTCACTGGGATTACCTCCGCGCTTTCTCTCCAGCACCAAGTCCAGATTTGCACCTGCAACAAAACAAGCAACCCGCACCACGAGCAAACGCTATACCACCACCACCACCACCACCACCACCACAACCACCACCGCCACCCTCGCCCCACCAGCCGAAGGAGCACTGGAAGCTGTTGTTGCTCGTAGTAGCTGGTGGGCGTTGGCGGGGTCTTGTTCCCGTGGTCTGGTGATGGTGGGGTGGTGACGGCGGTGATGGTGGCTTGCCTTGCGCTGTCGTCTCTCGAGAACAGTCCAGATTTGT
>MEHQ01003399.1:25943-62411 GCA_008828725.1 Saccharina japonica
GGGTCCGCGCTCGCCCGTCGAGGTTATGGACGGGAAGAGGTGTCCCTGCGACAGGTCCCAGTCTATGGCTAGGGCGGCTTGGTGGTATTCCCGCACCGCTCTAACCGGGCAAATCTCTGGACACTCGTGGTCTCGCCGCACTGCTACTGCCTCGGCGGCGGCCGATCGCAACGTCTTACCAAAATGGAAGTTGAAGATAAGACCTTCGCCGTGTGGCAGTTGCACTACCCTCGATGCTAAGGTGTGTGGCAAGTCAAAGCCTCGCCGCATCGTGTGAAACGCCGCGCAGAACAGAGCTACGTCCCGTGTCACACGCATCCGATCCGCGGGCGTCTTCCCGTACCGGGCTTGCCTACGCATGTATCCGATCAATCGCTCCAGACGGTGCGACAACATTGGTGGGGCTTGCTTCACTGGCACCCCCACTTGTCGTTGTTCCTCTGTGTCATGCTTGAGGTAATCGCGAACTAGCCGACTCGAAACCGGGTTACCTTGTTGCGCGATCGGGTCCCTTTCCGCACTCTTACCTAGCGATTCCACCATAGCCATGCGTAGTTTGGATATACGTCCCTTCTCGAGGGCCTTCGCCGCGTACCTGCGCGAGCAACCCCCGCCCACCACGCAGTGCGTCTCCTCTAGTGAGCCTACGCCTGCACACGTGAACACGTGTACCAGGGTGACCCCTTCCCCCTCTGTATCCAACCAGCACGCCCACTCGAATACGTCCATGGGGGCGGCCGTCGCCCAACCTCGTCGGTTGTTTGACCTCGCGCGCATAAATCCGTCAAATTGATCTGCTACTCCACTTTTCCGCTGTTGACCTTTCCGACCCGCTATTGCTGCAAGTACGTCGGCTTTCCGCGACTCCAGTAAAGCGCAGTCAAAACTCACAGGCATCGCACCCACTGTACGCGGAGCTATACACCCACGAGCCGGTGGCTCGCCACACGCTTGGCAAAAGTTGAACGGGTTGAGGTTATCCGCGTTGCAGTTGGGACACTTCGCTATCAGCAACCTTGTCAGTAGCGTGGACTCCTCACCTGGAACGGATGGCTGAATGCCCAGCGATACGAGATAACATACCGTGAATCCCCTTCGCAGTGCATGGAAAGCGTATGCGGATGATATAATGACATATTGATTAATTACCTCCTAAAGTCCACTTCGTACGCCCTCATGCCCCACCTGGCGTATACGTACGGGCGCAAGCCGTCTCTGTGATGTGGCCACACAAATACGCCTGGCTCCCCGCGCCCTGCGACCAGCAACGACTGAACCGATGCGTGTTGTACTAATGGAAACCAATACGAGCATATATCTGGCAATACTACCACTGCGTGTGCGTGGCATTCCGCTAGGTGTTGTACTAGGTGTCCCGCCATGACCGGGGGGGGGAAGCAGTACCCGAACGCCGGAAGTGAAGTCCCCGGTACTTTAGACACGTCCTGTGCCAGAACATCAACCCCTGCGGAACCCGCACACTGGTACTGAGAGAAGAATGGCAGGCGGGTTCCTGATAAGGGTGCCCCTGGTGGGACGACTTGCGCCGATTCCGTAGATGCCATGAGGTCCACGTTCAATACACCGAACGTTTCCCATACGCGGTGAAAGGCCCGGGGTCCCATACGAACCATGGCCTCCCTCGACGGGCGGGACACAGCGTCTGCGGTCGCGTTCTCGTGCGTCGGTACCCACTTCAGGGACAGCCAGAAGCCCTGCTCAAGTTGAAGGTTGAACAGCTTAACTAACAACGCGTGTGTACGTGGGTCTTTCGCGCGTCCCTTGTTGAACGCGTGCACTACCGATTGGTTGTCAACATCCATCCGAACCTGTGCCCGCTGCAGCGAACCCGGGTGCTGTTGACAGTACTGCAGCAATACCTCATGCAATGCGAACATTTCCTTACTGTTGATATGTCTCGCTAACCATTCGTCCGGGAAGTCTCCGCCCGCCAGAAACGGACCGGTTGTCGTGTTGACCACTCCTCCCCATGCGTTTGAGGACGCGTCAGTCGCCCCACCCTTAAGCGAGGCGGTAAAGTGCCGTGCTTTCTGCCAAGGTCCTTGGTGAGTCGTTGTCGTCAGCTCGAGCCACTGGCGCAGCTCCGTTCGGAGGTCTGGTTGCCGTGAGAGCTGGACACGGCGATCTCCGGACTTTTCCACCCGAGCCAATACGGCGAACATGCTGTGTGTCCAGAGCGATGCCGGGCGAATTGCGACGGCCATGCTAGTGCATTTTCCGGCGATTCGTTCCAATGTTCGGACATCTAACCCACCCTCCTGCAAGACCTCGCGCAAAAGATCCTGTAACGTGTCAAGCTTATCCTGGGGAACTCGGAACACTGCTGTCTCTGAGTCACACAGCAAACCTAGGTACCGCTGGACGCGAGTTGGGCGTAAGTCACATTTGCTTGCGGACAAGAAGTACCCGCACTTGAATGATACGAGCATAGCGGTGTGGATAGCTTCGGCTGCTGCCAGCCACTGCTGTCGATCCGTCTGCCCGTAAGTACTCCGGAAGTTGGCCAACCACGAATCGTCGATGTACGCCATTGCCGGGATACCTTTCGACAGCAAAAAGGATGCTTTGGCCTCGCTGAGTGTGTGGTATACGTACGGGCTCTCGCACCACCCGAATGGTAAAACCGCCCACACGTAGTCTACCCCATCCCAGTGGACTCCAAATAGTGGCCATGATGCCGGCTGGATCAGAATGTGGTGAAACCCTGCTTTATCGTCTAGTGACCCTTGATAACATCCCATTGCTGCCACGTGTGCTACTCGTGCTACCGTATCCATGGCAAACGGGATGTGCTTGCACGCCTCGTTAACGGGGCGTGCATCGTAAATGAGTCTAGGCTTGGACGGTTCCACGGACAACGCCTGTATCATCCTCGGCCGCGATGGTCCCTCGGGACCACGGACACTGTTCCACGGCAGAAGGCACCCCCGCTTAATGAGAGCGGTCATCTCGGCCCCAACGAAATCGGCGAACGAATCGGGGATCCTGTTCGGGAATACCTCGCCCGGGAACGCATCCTTCCTGTAAGGGTGATCTATGGATGTGCCTCGGTGCGAATCGACGAGGAAGTCATACACACTCACCCCCTCCCGCAAGTAGCTTAGTAAGGTGTCTTTCATCGGATGCGTGGCTAAGATAACGTCTTCCCAAAAGTCGATTTGGCTCCGCACCAAGCCCGGTACGAACTCGCTGGCGTCAGTACCTGAGTCCCACATGGGGGCATGCCAAGGGAGTCGTCGCAACGGGCCTATCAAAGGGTCCCGCGTGACGTCCCCACTGACGGGTAACACACCCGGCGCAGCCGGCCTGCTGCCAGCGTTCACCCACTCGTGTTCCTGTTCTGACATGTCGGGTACCGCTGGATACGTCACTTGAACTCGAGAGTGTCGCTGATCAAGGAGTCGCCACCAATCGGATGAAGATACCTATGGATATAGCGTTTACGCATGCGATTGCAACCTGGGTTCAATACCACGTACTAGGTTCTTAATACGAAAATATAATCGGGTGACGTGGGGTGGGCATAATCGCCCGTCCCCGTACTGATCGACTTTTGGTGTCGCCCAGGAAACTATCAGTGTGTTCACCTCTCGGTTGGGGTTGTTTCCCATTAGGAGGAACCAATCGGAGTCAGAGGGGAGTGCAATGTGGGCGTTCCTCCTAATGGGAAACAACCCCAACCGAGAGGTGTATGCGTCTTGGCGGCCGGTTCCGCTCCACTTCCGGCTGCTGGTGCTTTCTTGCCCGCAGCAGCTCCCGCGCCTACCCCGCTTGTGGCGTTGGGGGTCTGAACTCCGGGTACCGGTGCTATCGTGGGCGGGGTGGCGGCGGCTAGGCTCCCAGCGGCCGGTGATAGCGTTCCGGCGGCTGGAGTAGGCGCCGCCGCTGGGGCAACTGTTGGGGCCACCCGAGGTATCTCCGGAAGCGCTGGTAGGAGAACGAACTCATTATCCAGCGTGTGGAGGTGCTGCCGGAGCTGCCGAAGGGCGTACTCCACCAACACTCTCACACCCTGGGCGCGAGCGTAGCCACTGGCTGCGTCCTGCGGCACCTCGAGCTCCGCTGCCTCGGCAAGCTCCAGGTGCCGATGCCAGTCTGTCCCTTTGGTCACGCCAAGGGCGCTTACCAGGGGGCGGATCAGATCTGCCGCTTCGAAGCGGCTCCAATCTGAGAAGACCTCGCGCGTACGCGTAACAACACGCGCGAGGCCAATCCGTGGTCCGGCCCCCACGGACCCTGCTTCCCAGCATGGGAGGGAGTCAACTGGGGCGTCCGCTTCGATGAGCGCCGCCTGCGCGAAGCTCTCGGGAAGAAGCGGGCGGTTGGCTGCCATACTCTTAACCTCCGTTTTCCCTACACCTACCGCTCTACTGTAGTGGTGTATTCCCAGGTCCTTTTCTTAACGGAAGTGCCTGGGTGGGTGCTCAAGCTGTTATTTTCATAGTCGGTTCAAACTTCTGGAACCACTCTCGGATTTCCGAGTTTGGTTCCACTATTTCTGCCCGATATTACTCTCTCACCCACAACCCACAACGGACCCCCACCAACCTATATACTTGTAGTTGTGAAAGATACGTATCGGAAAGTATTTCGGGCACGTGGCGCAAACCTTCTGTCGTAGCGGCTATCGACAAAATAAAATAAAATTATAAATACTCTAAAAAATTTGAACTTGCAACCGGAAATGGCCCGTCGGAAAAACTACTACGTACTGTATAGCGAACAACTACTACTACTGTGTAATACGCGATATAGGTGCAGCGCTGTCGTCGACTATTAATAGGTATTACGTCTACGCATCGGCATGGAAGCTACGTGTACGTGACGGCAAAAAAACGGCGGCAAAACTATTAATTGTACACAAAACGGCGGAAAAACTACTATTAATACGTACTGTGACTGCTGTCATTAAACACGTATTCACGCCAAAACTGGCTCTTTTTATGTCACGAGTTCCAGTTGAAATAAAAAATGAAACTTTTGACCTTTAGAAAATAAACCAATCAGAGCCAGTCAAATGTCGTCATGATGAACGGCCCAAAAACAAAACAAAAAACACCTCCATGCTACTCGTACGTGCGTGATGATGTTGGGCAGCCTCGTTCGAGCTGCCTGCCAGGTACTCTCTGCTCGTGACGCTGCTTGCACTTTGAACAGTAACTCGTGGGGTAAGCACCCTCTACGACACAACCCACAGCCCACAATAGACGAGGCCCAAGCCCGCTTGTCTCGCGAAACTCCAGCGCTCATGGCCGTTACGGCAGCAACCGTCCGTGCCAGATCAAAACCAACTGCTGCAGTAGCATTGCGTAGCAGCATTGAGCAGTATCATCAAGCAGCAAGCAGAAGCAGCAGCAAGCAACAGCAGCAAACAAGCAGCAGCAGCAGCAAGCAGCAGCAGCAGCGGCAGCAGCGGCAGCAGCGGCAGGATGACCCACCCCATGCGCAGCGGCGATCGCGCGCACAATGCTTGGTTGGCTGCAGTAGCAGCCAAGCCTGCTACTTGCGCCTGCGGGACTTCACTTGAAAACCGCAGGCAGCCGTAGACGACCCCGGACGCCGATGAGCAGTTAAAACCGTAGCCGCGGCCGACCCCGGACGCTGATGCGCAGTTAGCCCCAACCAGCTGCAGCAGTCATTGTCCGGATCTGCTGCTGTGTCAGCAGCAGCAGCCGTGATGGCTACTGCCTGGTAATATTGCTCAGCAATGCTGGTAGTCTCCCTCTCATAGTACTACAATCAATCGTACGCATATTATGAAACTTTGTCCGTAAATATAACGACCGTTTGTACTGAGTATAAATATGAAAACGGTCTTTATTTTTAGGTACACAGTGGTAGGGAATAATATGATAAACGAATTACTGCTGTGGAGACCCGAAAAAATAGTTGAGGGTTGTTTTTTATTTGTGAAAGAAGCGTAACATATACAACCAAAACACACTAAAGTGACCTTTTTTGAGCGTGGGTTTTTCCTCTGCAACAACACGGATTTTACCGTGGTTTGTTTTGTTAGATAGCCTATAACCTAAAGCATGTATTAATATATTAGTATGTTGAAGTAAATGAGGCAAATAACTCCGCGCAAGAACAGATGGAAAATATATTCCTTTTCGGCCATTTCTCTTTACAATTTTGAATATGTTTTTGACGTGATGATCGAATACACCCGCGGCGACCCTGCCGACATGGCCGCGAAGTATGAAGAGCAAACTCTACCATCATTCTGAGTAACCGGCGATCAAAATTTAGCCAGTACGTAGTGTTTATTCAAGATATTCAAGAAAAATACGATTACCTTTTCTTTTTTTTTGCTTTAGTTGTTTTGATCGATACGAAAAGACAAGACATGATGTTGCGGCGGGATAAGCGTTACTGTCGCCCCTACTGTATAATAGCAAAATACAATACTCGATATGTACAGCGCTGTCGTAGACCGATCGCGTGCAGGAGTGAAGACCACACAGAGGCAGGAGAGGAGACCACACAGAGGCTCGAAGGGTTTTGGCGGCAAAGGTCTGAAGGGCTCTGAGCTATATCGTTTCAAACGTTATTTGTAGTATATGTACAAGGGCTCTGCATGGGTGCCGGCATTCGCCGGCACCCATGCTTCGGATAGGGCAATTTGCCTGGCACATCAGTTATTTCGTACCATCCAAGTACCATCCTTAATATTTACGACAATGTGATGGCGCTCGCTCGTGTTTCGATATCTGACGTGCAGATTAATATTCATCATTTTCAGATTTTATCTTGCTTTTATACTGATGTTAGTGTACAAGGCCGACGTTTTTTTTTCTCCTACGCGTGTAGCATACACCATGACCACAGACATACTTGGGCATGTCCACTACTGTAATTTCGTACAATGAAAGGGGTTTTGGGACCTGTTAGTACCCCTCACTCAAACTTGGATTTCGTGATTTTTCGATTTCACTAGGATTTAGTACTCGTATGGAATCCGGAAAAAAACACTTTTTCTTGCGAGAAAAAAACGAAATAAAAACTTGCATGAGTGATTGTAGCACCTATGGAAACCCGATACACGAGGTAATACTCCGAAATTGGGGATGGGATGGCATGCCCGTGGTCATGGGGTATGTTCTGCGTTAACGTTTTTTTTTCCGATCAACGTTGTACACTAATACCAGTGTAAACGCAAGACAAGGGTTAGGGTTAGGGTTAGGGCCACGCGTCGAATTGCACCGTATGCTTTCAAGAAATACAGCTGCACCGCCTTACTGCGGCGTCGTCCTACACCACGAAATCAATGGTATTTTACGCCCTGACGCGCCCGATGTAAGCCTGCCACGCGTGCAACTCTCCAACATGTACAAAAGCAAGACGAAAAATAAAACGCTCGGTTTAGATATATAAAATATGATCACAGGCCGAGAATGTAGAATGGAAATAATTCTCCCTGGCGAGGTTCGAAGCATTTCACTGAGGGCGAAATGACACACCATCCCTGCCCGAAAACATTATTTCGCTTCCTGGCGGGACAAAACCGTGACAAGGAACCGTGCATCGGTCGAATCTGTGCCCAAGAGACGAAATATACACCTATCACGTGCGACGAAAGATGTCCACAGGCTAAAAAGGTAGAACCAGTGTCATGCCCGCTCTCTACAGTAGGTTCAGACTATGTCGCAGTATTGGAATGTAACGTCTGGTAGAGTCCCCACCCCGTCCATCTAGCACAGTGCGACCGGCTTCCGTTGCTGCCCTCCTGTCTGAAGTAGAAGCCTGACTGCTGGTGTGCCACGCCTGAGTCGTGCTACGGTACACGGGGCGCCATTGTTTAGAAGGTTCCTAACATAAGGAGTTCTACGTTCAAACTGAAAACACAACATTTTCTCAACCACGACTGTCGCTTGCAACGTGTACTCGGATGTCACATGTTTGGTATCGTTCCGGCCCCCATGAACAGCGGAATATCGTCGGTGTCCGATTTAAAACAAATTATTTGGTCAAAAGATATACGAGTAGCGAGAAATGTTGAAAAACAACATGTCAGCTCTTGTCAGTCCTCTGAACTTTGTTTGGTTTTTGAGTTGGTTTTGGGCTGGATTCAATGGTCGCCGGACTTGTCGTCATTATTCGGGCATTATCCAGCAACCACGGGACACCACAGGACGGTATTGGTTAATCGCGGGGTCCCACGGGACAACACAGGACAGGATAGAATCTTCGCGTGACGCGTGACTTCACATTTTATTTTGCACGGGATCCAGAAATCACAATACCAGGTCGATCTTCATTACACGTGTTTTATGCGGATGCTGCATCGGGCATACTCCAAAATAATGAAACCACGAGACAGCTCCCCATGGCCACCAAACATGCACCTGTGTCTTGACATCTCGAGTGGTATTAAGCCATTCAAAACTTAGCAACCAGAACACATGTCTTCGGTAACATATATAGCATCTCAATAGCGGACACACAGACAACGACGACGTGCTGCTACGGCCAGCAATCTATACCGTTTCGGAAGAAACCGACGAGACGTTCGACACGAACGCAACTCCGCCATGACGCCTTGGCGTTACACACAAGGTCGTTTCCTTTATATAAACCTGTATATACTATACTCGTAAAAATTGCATCATCTGCTTACAGGTAGGCATAGCATTATCCGCATTGAGATACCTGGTATACACAACGAAACAAAATATTAATTATACAAGGGGGGCTTCGCCGCGGCGGGCTGACGCCCGCCTGCGGCTACGCGCAATTCCCGTAACGGCGAAGAGTAGGAGAGGTAGAATAATAGGTAAGCTTAGGGCGCACAAAAGCAACTACGTACTGCCAAGGGGTGTACAATTAATAACAGCACAGGGCACCCACAGGCACCCAATGAGCAACACTACAGTAATTCTAACCCAGGCTGGGTTTCTTATTTACTCGAGAGAGGGTGCGTTCTATACTAATTTTTCATTGTAACGGTTCCCGAATTTCTTGTTTCCTTGTAAATCTCAGTCTGGGTTGTTAGTACGTACCCTGTTTCAAATTAAGTGTCCTGTACTACTGCTTTCAGCAGTAGTACTTCAACCATTTACATTAGTTCGTTTGTATGTGTTAATGATGAAAATATCGTGACGGTGAAGTACTGGAAGCTGAGCTGAATACTGCTGTATTCAAGAACACATGGGGTGGCCGTTGTGTTTTTTTCATTTTAATTTGTTGTATTTTTCTGTCACATCTCCTGGAGAAGCACGACACTTTCGTTCTTTGTCTTCTGTTATCGTTCTTGTTTCTTTGTTGATCTGTTTTATTTTATTTATTTTTATTTTTAGTGTTCCCTTTTCGCATTTTCTTTTCGTTATTTTCTCTTTCACGCAGCTGGGCTGCTAGCAGAGTGGGTCGTGCCTGTCGTATACAGCATTGCATCGTCTTCTCTGCTGCTTACTGCATTGCAGCGTAGTATCTCTGGGTCGTTGTTTTGTGACCACATAACTGGTACCTGGTATATCTCTCTAGGATGAAGAATCGGCACAGACACTACCACCGTGGGTATGCCGGATGTCGACGGGTAGAAAGGACGGAAACACACAATGACGAACAGCTGCAGTATAGAGAACGACAACAGAAGAACATATACACATATCATACACATAGAGACCCACATGCATATACCTGGTATATACCTGGTACGTATTTACAGTACATTTAGATAACCGAAATAAGCATACTTGGCGAGACACGGGTGGAACTTTATAAACGACCATACAACTACGTACCAGCTGTACCGGAAACAACTACGTACACGTTCCACCCAGATTGTTATTATACTCGTACATTGTAGCGTAAGGTTTTACTGCGACTCGTAGTGCACCTAAAACCCTGATCCTACGACCGATACGTGGGAGGACGGTTCGCGCTTCGCGCTCTCGGTATACGGTTCGCGCTTCGCGCTCACGGCCCCCGGCGGCTCCTGCGGAGAGCTGATTGGATTTCTGCTCCTTGTGGATGGGAGCAGGGTGATGAATGGGATGAGATCCGGGTGGGAACAGGTCCTGGTGGGAGTACGGTGTAACACCCTGCTCCCCCTTCGCACCCTGCTCCCACCCGGACCTGATCCCATCCGGATTTGATCCAATTTGGCCCCGTGCTTCAATCCACAAGGTGCAGAAATACAATCAGTTCTCAGCAGGAGCTGACGGAGGCCATGAGCTCGAAGCGTGAACCGTAAATCGAGAGCGCGAAGCGCAAACCGTCGAACCGTCATCCCACGTAAAGTGTTGTGAGATCAGGGTTCTTGGTGCCTACGCGTACCCATAAAACCAATATGATAACAATCTGGGTGTACAATCATTTCCACCGAGCTGGGTGCACGGATTTGTTTCGGAAGCACAGCAGCAACAACATATTTGAAGAACAGGCACCCGTATGCGACAACAGCGGCAACGGCAGCAGCAACAGCAGCAACAGCAGCAGCAACAACAGCAGCAACAACAGCAGCAGCAACAGCAGCAGCAGCAGCAGCAGCACAGCAGCAGCAGCAGCAGAACATTTCAGAGCAGCGGCTTCGGCAGCGGCAGTAGTGGTGGTGGACGGCGGCGGCTGTACACTAAGCATTTGTGTGCACAGTTGTCGCAGCAGCACAAAAAAAGGAGAGAGAAGAGCCCACAAAAAAAAAGTCGACCCATCATCAAATCACCCCGCCTGGTGTTTATACATACATATGCTTTGACTTCCCCTGCTGCTGCTCCTGCTGCTGCTGTGCCGCCGCCCGACCCCAGCCACCTCCACTGCCGCCACCTCCACCACCACCCGCCGAGCGCGCTGCTGCTGCTGCTGCTGCTGCTGCGGCTGCCGCTGCTGCTGCGGTTGTCACTCGCTCTTCTTGCGTGCGTTCTGAACAACACAGAACGAAAAACAGTCCGCCGTGTGTGCCAGGTTGTGCTCCGCGATGTGCTCCGCGCTGCATCGCGGGTCGTGGGCAGCAGCAGCCAGCGATATCAGCAGCAGCTCGCAGCAGCAGCAATGGGGGCGAAGTCGCGGCAGCGGCAGCGGCCAGCTCCCCTTTGCAGAGTCGGGCTGGTTTTTTGTGCCTCCGTTGCACAGCGTTGCTTTCTACAGCAAGCAGTAAGCAGCGTCCCAAGCAGCGTACCTGCTTGCTGCTGCTGGTGAAGAGCACCCATATCTCCCAGCAACTAGAAGATCGTGCCGAGTGAGCCGTCAAGTCCATTATACTTCCGTAGCGCTGGGTGCAGGGTTATCAACTTGGTGGAGCTCGGCCATAGTCTGAGGTACAGCAGTAGTTTGACTTGAGTGACCAGACGGGGTCGATGCAATGGGTATCGCTTCAAGCATATTTTACGATGACTGCCCTCTCATCATGTAAAAAGTGCCCGCATGACTCTTCCACAAAGATATTCAAGGAGTCGTGGTGTACTACAGTACGTGAAAGCCGAGTTTGAAGAGTGCTATTGTTGAAAGTTGCAGCGTCCCACCACCCTCCTATTCATGATACGAGCAAACGGGAAAGTGCCCTACCCGGTGCGAAGCCGGTTGGTGGGTACGATGGCGAATTTGTCGACCGACAACGTTCACCGCATCGCAAGAAAACAATCCCGACATGCTTATGGAGAACGCATTCAGTTTTTTTTGTCGAATGCGTACATTTATCCCTGCGGGAGTCAGGCCGTTTCCTATGCGGTTCGATTTTTGAGCTTCAGATTATGGTCTGATCGATTTTTCAGCGACCTAGTTCGAAAATCGAAACAGTCTTCTTATGCGAGAAAACACGGATTTGTTGTATCATACGTGCAGATATTTGAGCAAACGGCAAGACCAACTACTGTTGTTGTTGTTGTTGTGGTTTGGCGCCGCGAAGAGAAGCGCCGAGTGCGCTGTACTGGGCGTAGAACCCAAGCGTTCGAGGCCACGCTGGCTGCTTCTGGCCTGGCGGCGACGCGCCGAGTGCGCTCGAGCCGACCTGTCTTGGTATTTTGTATTTTGACACAACGAAGCATCAGAGCGTTGACTCTGTGTACTGTATGTACTGCTGCTGCTGCTGTAAAATCTACGAGTACGGCGAGGCGCGCGCCGAGTGCGCTTCCCTTCGTCTCTAGGCCCGAGCCTGCGCCAGCCAACTGCAGTTTGGCGACGGAGAGGCCCACCGATCGTCGGCTGCGCGCCGGGCGCGAAGCAACGTCGCTGTGTCACCATCCAACTCATCGATCGTGCTGCTGCTGCTGCTGCTTGCTTGCTGCGTGGATAACATCTTGAATTTAGAGACCATGCCATTTTTCGATTTGAAAATCTGATGACCCAAGTCGTCGGATTTTGGGCCAAAATCCGACGACTTGGGTCATCGGATTCTCAAATCGAAAAATTTCCGGTCAGATTTCGCATAATCGGACTGCATAGGACGGTGCTTTCGTTTTTGAGATCGAAAAATACAAATCTGAAGCTCGAAATCGAACCGCATAAGGAAATCGGCCTCAGAAAGATCGACGTACGTCGGTATGGCGAGCCTGTGACAAAGAGGCAATAATCCTAAAACAACGATACCCCGTGACCTATGGTTGGGCAACGGCCGAGACCGCCCTTGGCTAGAGTAGGCAGAGCAGGGGTCGGCGAGCACGATGAGGGAGTTGCGTGCCCCAGGTGGTCCTCATCGCCAGATATCGCGAAAAAGGCAAAATCTACGTCTAAGAAAAGCTGTCGAGCTCTCTCGAGCAGCAGCCTGCAATTTTGTACATGTATTTATACGTCGGCTAGTGCTGTAAGATTGGAGATATACAGTGGTGGGGGTGCCGTGCTACATCCGGATTTATATTTTGGAGGGGCAGGCGCCCCCCCCCCCCCCCCCCCCCCAACAAACATTTCCCCCCCACGCAACCTCGCCTCATAGTTATTATGTTTTTTTACTACTATTAATAGTACGTGATGGCTAAAAATTAAAACGGGTCGTTGGTCCCCGGGTTTCTGCGTATTTTACCGACTCCGGTAAGGAAAATGCGAACATGCAAGAAGCGGGCACAATCACTAAAAATCCCCGGGCACGTAATACTGACAGAAATGCTCCGATCAAGCAGAAGTTTTCAGGGTATAGCAAAATTGGGGTGGGGACCTCGAATCCGTTGTTGGCAGTTTCAATTTCCAATCTTCGGTCGCTTCTCCTCTGCCGGGTGCTTTCTCCCGGAACTCATTTGTATGGCTTTCAGTCATGACAAACGGCGTATTTCTTGGACGTTGTAAAATCAAATCTACTGGCAACATACACCGGCAGGCTCAATCAAGTAGGTAGCTACTGACAATAGCTATGTGCCACAGCTACATGTTGTACCAGCGAGCAGCCCTAACCCTTAACGTATAAGAAAAATCTGGTTAAAAAAAAGAGGCACCATTCGGAATCGGTTTGGCAGGGGCACCTCTACAAAGTCAAGAATTTCAGTGTCTATCGCGAAACAAACGCATGACATTCTGACGAGGAGTAAAACAAGGGGGACTCCGGTGGAAGCAGCCTGTACACCTCCCCGAAACTCCGATTTGCTATACACAGACTACACTTGTTATGAAGGGAAATGAGATGGCAAATTGTTGGGGCGCAAACACACCGCCCGTACAGTGGCATGACTCACCTCTCTGCGCGTGAAGCACGGTCGCCGAATAGCCGCCGCCGGATCTCCACCCAAATGACACGCCAGAGGCATCGCAATTTCCAGCATCCGCACCTAACGCCGGCTTTAGTTATTGCCTCTTCTTTACATCGGTAGGTCCCGGCGCTGGTTAGTTGGGGGGCATACGTACAACGGACGCCGACTTCGGCATGAGCGGCGGGGGTACCGCGGTTGGCGGTCGCTCAACTTGCGTGCGATTTCGTACCATCGCCATAGCGCCGAATGGCGGCGATGTCTCTGAAACTGATCCCCGCTCACCATCGTCGGCAGCCGTTGTCGCCCTCCTGTCCGGTGTACTTCCCCAAATGCTGCCCCCGACACTTCTCGGCCCTTGAACCATGCTACCGATCGTGGTGTGTATGGCACCGAATCGACAGCCACATGTCACGCACGGCAGAGGTATCGCAAGCTCCAGCATACACACCCAGCGGCGGCTGGAGCTTCTGTCGCTTTATTGCATCGGTTCTTGCTCTCCGTGATTCACCGAGCGGAAATATCTACAGCGGATGCCGACCGTAGCGGCAATGGCGGTGGCGGGGATAGAGCGGGCAGCGTTGGCTCGCTACCACGATTTTGCACCATTTCCACAATGTCGAACAACGATGGTTGCTCCGCCAGAACTCTCCGCCCGTCTTGTAAGCCGCGACCGGTCGCCTTCGCGGCCCTCCTGACCGGCGTACAGGCCCCGCTGATATCCCCAACACCTGAGGCATGCCACGTGAGATATGTCACGTTAGAGGGGGCGCCATGGTTTAATCGGATAGCCAACCGGAGAGTTCTCGCAAACTACAATTTGATTAAACAAAATACACGCAATCCGACTATAAATAGTCTATTATATTGAAACACTTGTCATGAAGCGCTCGAGTGTGAAGCCCAAGCCTTGGGCTCTTGGATGCCCAATGAAATAAAGCACTCTTCGAATATGTATAGTTATGTTTGTGAAATTTTCGCACTTTTCGCAACTTTTCTCTCCGCGCGAGCGCTTTTCGGCAAAACGCTAGGTACCCCGACACGGGAGGCCCGGCGGGACACATTTGTCGAGGTTTGACCTCGATCCGAGCTCTGTGGCTCGCGTGGCGGGCGCTCGAAGTTTTTTTTCCCGCGGGAGTGGATAAGCCGATTTCCCGGGTTCTCAGCATGAGGCCGTGTTTCGTACGTATGTGCCAGTAAATAACGATGTTCTGTTTTTAGATGTTGTCTGTTTTTTGCTCTCTCACATGCACACAGGCCAGAAACATGTACCAGATACCAGTAGACAACAGACAACATGCACAGAGCACGGCGTTACAGCGTTGCCGCCAACACGAGTAGGGAACATCGTGCGTGAGTGGCACATCCATCTGGGCTGTACTGCTGCTGTAGGTAGTTGTTTTATCGAAGGCTGCTGTCCGTAGTCCGCCACCTATCTTGCATTCTTTGCTGTTGTGCTGTGTGTTTATGACATATCCAGGGTCACTTTGGACCGAAATGTAAGGGCCGTTTTTATTACGTGTGAGTACGGCAACTGTTATTATATTTCTGGTGTTGCGGGTTTTTGCCCCAAGCACACCACCAAACTTTTAGACATCAGATAACATGCAAAGAGAACACAAACAACACGTTGCAACCCCGCCCAGCAGCACAAGCAGCAGCAGGCAACATCACGCGCATGTGGCAGGTCCGTGCTGTACTGCTGTGGCTCCAGCAGCAGTAGTTGCTTTATCGGAGGCTATGATCCGTCATTGGTCATCTCTACCTCTCTCCTTCTGCTGCGCTGCTGCTGTGCATGTGTATGTGCGGTGTGTCACGCACTCACTGCTGTGGACACGCACGCCAGTATAAAACATATTTTGACCTTTGGTAATATGGTCAAATGAGTGCGATGCCCGGTTATTTGTTTGAAGTCGTCAGTTCGAGACTCTCGTTCATAATTTTTTCCTTTTTAGTGGGGGATAGAAATTTACTTGCTCTTTGTCTGCGTGCCGAAAATGACTTGACCTTGGTATGTGGGGTGAAAAAGCGCACCGTGCATTGTTATCCCACCCACTGTTCGAAAGACGCCCGAGGTGACGAGACTCGAAATACATCCAGTATTTAGTGTGTAAGTGTATCCAGCGCCTTAGCCTATATCGACTGTGGATCTGCTGCACAGTTAGCAGCAGCACCACCAGCAAGCAGTGTGTTGTTGGACCTGTGGCAGCATGCATGTACCACGCAACAGCAGAGGCCCCCAGCACTACGTACTGCGTTGTACTTTGTATTTAGTGTATTATTTTTCCCTGGGGTATTCTTCCACTCCTGAGCTTTTTGGAGCCTGTCCTGTGACCACGGACTACCCCATATAACAGCAGATCACAGGGTCCGATAAAAAAACACACACACAGTACAACAGTAGTATAGTAGGACGCCACAGCAATACAGGGCGGACAAAACTACCGCACACGCGCTTCATGCTGTTTTATTTCTCTGCACTGCTCGTGTGCTGTCTGTGGTGTCTGGGTTACGCACGTACATAATACAAACATAAAACAAACCAAAGTGAAAAATAAACAGTCATTTTCGGCCCTGACACAAAAAATAAGCCAATTTCGACCCTCCGCACCAAAACCAGGCCAATTTCGAACCCAACACAAAAACCAAGTCATGTTTGATCCCCCACATAAAACCATGATAATTTCGACCCTAACTCTGAAATCGAGTCTATTTCGATCCCCTTCTAGAACCAAGTCAACTGTGGTGCCTCTCCACACAACAAAGACATACATAAACACACTGGCGAACATAATATAATGTTTGGCGGAATCGTTAGGAAAATCTATTAAAAATATGCAGTCAATAGTAAGGGTTCCACACTATTTCCAAGTCTGTTTACCCCCAACAGTGCGCAGGTCATCTGATACAGTTCTAAACAATAGTATGCATGTACCCTGCATGTACGGTAATATGCAGATAATTCATATCGTCGTACTATGATGTAATATGCTTGCGTAGGATACAATATCGAATTATGTACGAGTTTGGTTTTCACTTCGTTCTTGCGCCACTCCCCTAGGCATGTCCCGGAGGGGAACCTTGTATGATTGTATGAGACCTGCGGGTGCTGGTTAATATATGTTCTGTTGGTGCATGTGTGGGTATCCATTGAAGGATTTTTCGTCTGTTTGTCCGCCGCTCTCAACTACCAGGTATTCCGTACGTGCATCAGTATCTGTAATCCATCATTTTCTGATCCGCCGCTCTAAACGAACCTGAATAAACACGGCACCAACGACAATGAATGTCGATGGGTTCTGTAGAAGAGCATATACTAAATAAACCTTCCCATGCTATTTTTGTTGTGAGTCGTTAAGTGTTGGTCGAGATAGGTGCGGCAGAGTATGTCCACAGGCGGCAAGACTTGGCCTGGTTTCGCAAGGTCGGAAAAGGTGTTCCAAACTTCAAGCGGCATCATACCCGCATGAAACACGAGACCGCATGGTGTTTGGCTTATTTCATACATTATCATAGTCTAGATTCTACTACAACAAAATACTGACGTAACAAGCTAACCACAACAGGTATCAGGTATGCGTTTTATACAGTTCCTTTCTCGTTCGTATTGACACGGTTTCAATACCGTTGCTACATACTGTAACCTCCCTCTGCGGGTTAAATATTATCAGTGCGCAGAATGGCTATGGACCAAAATCGCGCTTGTTAAATCGTACTGTTGACCCTGACAGCATCCAGGGGAGTCACTGACCTATATCCTTGACGAGGAATGAATATATAACACGTGCGGACAACATACCATGGAGCTTACAGAACTGAGTATCAAATAAAATGCTCTCTCGTAGGTTTAATGCACACACACCGATTGCGAAATTTAAATGTAGAACAAGCACGCTCGACAAGAGTGTCTGGCGTATCACACAGCGTACACAGCAGTGTTGACTTTCAACCAGCTCACAGGGTTGAATATCAACCACTCAATCGGTTGTATTCACAGCTGACGTATTCGTAACAATTTGATGAAAAAAAGTGTGCGCTGCTGCACAGCTGGCTTTCCTAACCCAATTGTGCCAAGCATTATACTACTAGTACAAATAAAAGTAGAAGAACTACAATACCAGTTACGTTTTGCCTGTACGATATTGCGTAGTTCGGCAACAACTACAGGTAGGTGTACTCGTGTAGGGACTGATCGGGAGATACACCAACCGACTATATTATGGACTGTCAGGAAGCTTTAGGGTACTCTCTACTGTATGGCAAAGCCGCAGTTATTTTTGCTCCCTCCTTTGAGGACGAAATTGTCATTGAATTTTAAAGTGTGGGTCCTGAGAGTTGTGTTTCGTGTGCTGTAGCCAAGTGATTTTTATTGCTGTTCGAGCAGAAACACAGCACTCGTAATTTTATGGTACTGTTGTAGTTTTCGTACTGGTCTATTATGGGAACGTAACGTTTTGTTTGGTGTTACCTCTACGGCAACGAATAATTGTTTCGTCGCTCCAACGATGTTCTCCCTAGAGCATAGATTAGGCGCTATGACAGCGAGGGAAGCCAGCCACGCGTGCGTGGGCGACGAAGATGCACTAGTGGCCACCGGTGGGGTTCGGCAGCCAACGCAAGCGAGGGCAGGAGGAGGCATGGTTTGTTCGCATCTACATGTACTTGTATATCCGTAAATATTAGGTACGAACAAGGGCGGTTTTAGTATTACTAGTGGTACACCGAACCATGCCAGGGCGGGGCCGGTACAATAGCGGACAGAAACAAAAATACAAAATAAGAACTGGGTCACCATCCACACACGCAGTCAACCACGTATCAATCGACCAGCCGACACCCACCCACTCACCCACACCCACCCACCCACCCACCCACCCACTCTCACGTACTTACCGACATCCACTCACTCACACCCACCAACCCAACCACCGACCCACCCACCCAACCACGTACTACGTACGCACCAACCGATCGACACACACACGCACCAACCGATCCACCCACCCACAATAACAACTACCTGGTACAACAACAGCAGAGTGAAATCAGTATCCAGCAGCACCAGTACGTACAGCAAAAATAGTAGTCATTACAAGGTTCCCCTCCGGGACATGCCTAGGGGAGTGGCGCAAGGACGAATCTAAAACCTAACTACGCATGTAATAATGTATAGTACATAAATACGACGTTATTAAATATCTGCGTATTACTGCACATAAATGTAGACCTTTTTAGAACTGCACCTGCATTTTTGGGGATAAAACATACTCGGAAATATGGTGGAACCGTTACTATTGACTCGATCGTTCTTAGAGATTCCGCCAAACATGTTGTTATCATGTTTGTCAATATTTAATCGTTGTGGCGCTCAAGGTAAGGAAGGTCTACCCCGCACAAAACCAAAGACTCCCAACAAAAAAGGTTTGAAAATACTCCAAGCGTGACACGCTGCATACACACGCGTGACACACGGCACACACCGCACACACACGCACACGTGACACATGGGACACAGTGGACGTGCAGTAGTGGTGGGATACTATTTGCAGAAGAAGTAGAAAAGGATGCACCGAAGAAGGGACTGATAACAACGTACTTGTAATAAAAAGAAAAGTTGGGGAAAAAAGGAAAAAAAGCATCGTTGTGAGAATCGAACTCAAGCCTTCACGTCCACAATCCGGCATGGTGACCATTTGACTATACCACCAAAGTTATTTTCCCAAAAACCGGTACACTATTATTTGTTGCGGCGCTCGCCACACTCACCACACTCCGCACATACATCATCCAAGCACAGCCGCAGGCAGCAGTGCAGAAGAGAGTGCTCGTGAAAGCCGTAGGGCAAACAACAGGAGAGTATTATTTACTGGTACGTGCAAAATAACGAACGCCAGACGCACGACAGGTCGCACATACATCGTGGGAGCACAGCAATAGCAGCAGCAGCAGCAGCAGCAGCGCAGATGAGAGAGAGAGAGAGAGGTGTGGTGGTGATTGCTGATGACGGATGCAAGCCTCCGATGAAGCAACCACTAGTAGCCACAGCAGCACACGGCGGATCTGCCACAGGAATGTCTGCTGCTTGTGCTTCTAGGCGGGGCTGTGACCTCGTTTGTGTTCGCTGCATGTTGTCGGATGTCTTGTAGATTTCTGGAGTGAGCTTCAAGAAAGAAAAACAAAAAATCAAAAATATATATGAACAGCAGTTGAGGTACTCCTATTTGATCAAAGCGACCATTACATTTCAGGCCAGAGTGAACACAACAGAAAGGTAGATGGTGAATTACGGACCGCTTGCTCCGATAAACACAGCTAGCCACAGCAGTACAGCGCAGATGGGTGTGTCACCCACGCACGGTGTCACCTGCTGGTGGTGCTTATGCAGAGCAGTAACGTTGTGCTCTCTGCATGTTCTGTTTCTACCTGTGGTTTACCGATATGTCGGCGCTCTCCTGTGTGTGCTCATGATCATCAGCTCGTGAAAGAAGGGCAAACAACAGGACATTATTATTTACTCTCACGTACGTACAATGTAAGGCCTCACGCAGAGAGTCAAAATCGGGCACCGAGACCATTTGACCAAAATACAAAAGATCAAAATTAATATCATGCATTATATTTTACGGTACACGACAGATGCACAACACGCCGACCATATGATACGACATACGACACACATCACACACAGCACAGCAGCAGAGACGAGAGAAGGTGGATATTGGTGATGACTGATGACGGATGCAAGCCTCTGATAAAGCAACTATGAATACCCACAGCAGTAAATGGGGGACCTGCCACACGCCGCGTGGTGTAGCCCGCTGCTGCTTGTGATGCTCATGCTATCTAGGCGGTGTTGTGACGTTGTTTGTGTTGCTAAATTTGCATGTCGTCTGATGTTGTCTGAAGTCTCTCATCGTGAATTCCTGCGTTGAGATTCAGGGAAGAAACATAAAAAAACGGGGAAATTAGAATAGTTTATATACTAAAATTCAATTAAATTGGTCCTTATAATTTCGGCCAGAGTGCGTTCGGATCTTTCACACACAGCAGCAGCAGCAGAACATAAATGTAGATGGTGGACTGCAGGCTCCGATCATCACAGCTGGCCACAGCAGTACATCGCACATGGGCGTGTCATACACGCACGGTGTTGCCTGCTGGTGCTTATGCTGCGGACTTGTAACGTTGTGCTCCCTGCATGTTATCTTGTCTACCTGTGGTATATATACTGGTACAGATGTCTGAGGTATCCTGTGCATGACGAGCTCGCGAAAGGGCAAAAAACGAAAAAAAGAACATTATTATTTACTGGAACGTACGTACAAAACACGGCCTCATGCACAAAACCCGGGAAATCGTCTTATCCACTCCCGCGGGAAAAAAAACTTCGAGCGCCCGCCACGCGAGCCACAGAGCTCGGATCGAGCCCAAACCTCGACCAATGTGTCCGGCCGGGCCTCCCGTGTCGGGGCACTTAGCGCTTTACCGAAAAGCGCTCGCGCGGAGAGAAAAGTTGCGAAAAGTGCGAAAAATTCACAAACATAACTATACATATATATATAACCCAGCAATAGCAACAACAGCAGTCCAGAAAGTTGCAGCACGTACTCGTACGTACGTACAGCGGACACAAACAAAACGCTGGCATGGATGCGCAGCCCTTGTACGTACAGCAGTGGCCCTTTTTTTGTGGTCGATTGTTTTACGTCTTCGCTTTTTATCTTGAAATTAGTGCAAAAACCGTTAACTCGCGAAGTTATGGGCCTACTCCGATTCTGACCGAAGTTCTGGAGATCCATATTTTCACGTCTGGGGAAATCTTTGAAAAAAATACTTGATTTTAGTATAGCAAAAAAAAGTTGCTTGATTTTAGTATGGATACTTGATTTTAGTATGGATATTTTTTATCTTGAAATTAGTGTAGATAGTGTGGATATTTGACTTGATTTTAGTGAGGGGGTTAGACCCCTGGCCGCAAAGCTCTCCGGATGCGCCGGGAACCCCTCCCCCCCCGCGGATCCGCCCCGTTCCAGGGGATGGAGCGAGCCGTCCTCGGGAGGCCGCCTTCCCCCAATACCCTCTGGCCAAGTTCGACACCGGGGCCCGTTCTCTCGCCGGGGTCATCGAGGGCCGACGCGTGGGGCGGCCGGGGCGGTGGTGCGGCGCCGATCGGGGTCGGGTGGCGCGCGGTAAAGCCGGTCTCTCACGGGGCATACCGAAACCGGCATAGTCCTGAAGATCCCAAACAACATCATCACCACCACCACCGAAGCGTATTAAATAATGAGGACTACGAAAACCAATCGGTGGGTGTATTCACGGACACTCCTCGACCCTGAAATCGCTTTTCTGTACTTCTGTACACGAGCACAACGCCAACCCTACACGATTTCGTCCGCCTTCCTTTACGGGGACGCCATCTTCCATGAAATTGAACGTTGAACCGTTTAAACTGGCGGCACAGCTAATTGCTGGTGCTTACTTCAAGGCTTCAATGGGGGTAAGACGCGAGTAGAATTGATGCCCGAAAGGCCTTGTGAGGGGCTGATACTGACCAAACGAGGAAAACAAGCATGAACGTGATTGCCGATTTTGAGTGAATATGTATAACCTCCTTTTTTGGGTGGATCGTGAAACACAGGTGTGCTGCTGCTACTGCTGCTGCTATAGTTGCCGTCCTGTATCGGCTACTACCTCCGCTGCTTCTGGCTGCTGTGGGCCGCTGCCGCTGCTGCCGCTGGTGCTGTTGCTGTGCTGCTGCTGTTTTGATAAAATGAGCAACCCGATGAGTGTTCGAGTCTACAGTTTACACAGGTTTATACGAATACAATCATACTTCGTGGCGTACTACGAGTACTTCTGCAGTACCTACGTACAGCAGTACTCGCACACGTACTGCTGCAGTACCTTCGTACAGCAGCACGCACACATACTGCTGCAGTACCTACGTACAGCAGCACTCGCACACGTACTGCTGCAGTACCTATGCACGTACAGCAGCACTCGCACACGTACTGCTGCAGTACCTACTCGCACACGTACTGCTGCAGTACCTACGTACAGCAGTACCCGCACACATGTAAAATTAAGACCCAACCCACTACACCCTAATAAGGAGGCTACCGCTGCTGCTGTTAGTGTTGGTGTTGGTGCTGCTGCTGCTGCTCAACTGCTGCTGCTGTACTGCTGCTGCTTCTGGCTGCTGCTCTTCACATTATCTTGCGGTTCTTATTTTCACGGGATCATTCTTGAAAACTTGATGATGCAACTTACGCCGTACCACTCTGTTCCGAAATATAAGCATTGTTTCATTTTATTTTAATGTGTACAAGGTTCTTAAATTCCGGTACAGAATGGTATACTGTTACAGTAGTACAGGACACCTAAAAAAAAACAGGCGAACAAGAAAACCAGGCCGATATTAGATTACTAATGGAAAATAATAAATTCGAGAGTCGTTATCTTGAAATTAGTGTATAAAGCACCCTAAGAAATCCAGCCTGGGCCAGCTTTCCTGTTTCTTATTGGATGTCCGGTACAGTATACCGGTATAGCTCACCTGTCAGCGCTTGAAGTACGATCGATGAATGGCCTCATTGACGCTGCCAGATCCGCACCCAAATGACACGCCAGAGGTATCCCAAGCTCCACCATCCGCACCTACTCGTAGCGCGGATGTAGTTCCTCCTGCTCGTTCACATCGGTTTGTCCCCGCGCTGATTCACCGAACGCACGATCTACAACGGATGCCGACCCGGATAGGGACCGCATCGGGGACGACGCCGGCGTGGGATGGATGTCGCTGGCGGTGTTGGCATGCTCCCGCGATTTAGGGTCGTTCTTATCGAGCAACTTTTTCCCAAAATTTCCAAATATTTTTTTCGCGCAATTTTTAGGACTTCCAAATTTTCCAAAAATATTTTTCAAATATTGGAATGCGAAGCCTTAAAAAGAAATGCCCTCTGTTAAAATTCCAAATTTCCAAATAAATCCTGTTTTTTCTTGATTTTCCTGGTTTAAAAAAAAAAAAGTATTTGGAAATTTTGGAAAAAAGTTGCTCGATAAGAACGACCCTTAGAACCATTTACATGGCGACGAATGGTGGCGACTACACTCTGATACAGCTCCCTGCCCACTGTCGGCCGCCATCGCCACCTCGACAGAGACTGTTGACACAGGACGAGGAAGCGATGGCTGGGCGGAGGATATCGGTACGGCGTCGTTTTTTGCGCAGCACAAATCCTCTGCTGCTGTAGGAGTAGTACAGCCGCGCATGGGTGACGCCGCCGAAGGCGCGGAGCTGCGACCAGTGTCAACGACCAGGCGCTCGTTACTCTTGCATTGGTTCATGGGTGGCCTGGGGATGGTAGGTGAGCGACAGCAGGCAACACGCCAGGACTTTCGCCGTAGACAACACTCCAGCTTCAACACTCTCTCGTCCTGCTCTGGTCGACCACGCAGCCACGCGAGAGGGAAGTAGATTGCCCGTTCGTCTCGACGTAGGAAACCGCACACAGTCCCGACCTACCGACGTCCTCCGTAGACCCACCGACCGTGTATGTATATATATATACATATCGACCGTCTTGTTGTTGTTGTCTTCACATTAAAAACCGTGCCGGTCTCTCTATCCAGTACCTCCATCTGTCCGTACTAATCCCACACTTGACACGGTCGATTCCCGTGGTCACAGGCTAACTTACCCAAAAAAGGTATACTGTCTACCTATGAATAATCAAGTTATAAATAATTTTCTTATGCATTAAAAAAAAATATCCAAAATAAATGTATTCCTCTACATTGCAGAAGACTCTACTGAAATGTATTTGTCAATATTTATTTTTGTGAAATGGTCATTTGGGGGTATACCCCCTGGTTTTACGGCCATTTGGGGGTAGGGTCAAAATGCGCCCGCGGAACGCGCTCCCGCGGGCCCAAACAGGCCTCAAACGCCATTCCGAAGCCCTGGCGAGATGCCCGAAGCCCATGCCAAGCACGCACACAACGTTTTTTTTTTTCGGCTCGTCCTCGGGCCTAACGGGACGGCGGCGCACGAGGGAGCAAACGAAGTCCCCCCTTTGACCACATCTTGGGGGGGGATAACCCCACGTACCTACTAAATTCAGTAATCCTGACGACGACTTAGGATAGATCTTCCAGCGGTTTTCCGGGAATTTTAGACTCACTGATAGTATCGGGAGGAATTTGGTGGTCCGCAGTCGGTATAATTCAGGAAAGGAACGAAAGCGGCGCAGCCGCGTTTTCGACCCGTTTCTGGCCCGTTTTGGGCATGTATAGGTGTCAGGGTTAGGGTTAGGGTTAGGTCTAGGGCTAGGAGTTGGGTCATATCTACGCCCGTGCCTCGATTCCCAGCGCCAGAATCGTAATAATAATCCCGACCCCTGGAAGATCTATCCTAAGTCGTTGTCACGGAGACTCACTAAATTTATCTACTCCCCCCAATTACCACTTTTTCACCCCGTTTGACCGAAACCATACCCCCCCGTTTGACCATCTGCGACAGCCTCAAAAACGGCTACAGCAGTACGTATCCACGTCACCGCCCAATAGCCCGAATAGACCACGGGGCGGAACATCCAGAATTTGCGAGTAGTCGGGATCGTTTGCCTCCTAAGAAATAAATGTCGGCACAACTATACAAATCAAATCTTTGTAGACGATATGAAGATATCGGCTCTTCTGAGAAAACATGACGGTGATGGGGGAATCAGAACACATACGTGTATACTCGGCGTATGAGTCGTGGGTTGCTGGGTTATTGGTGCTTGGTGCTTGGTGTTTCGTTCCTGGGTGCTGTGGGTCATGGATGCTCGGTGTTGGGTTGTTGGGCGGGAGGGGTCTTTGGGACACGAGCAACATCAGGCGCAACGAACGGTCGTTAGTCTTCTTGAGAGATGCTTTCCTCCTGTCCCCAACGTATCCATCCCCGACGGCAGGCTGGTGTGTTTGAGTACAGATCACCAGGATCGCACCCAGCAACCAAGCACCAAGCACCCAGCAACCGACGACCCATACGCCGAGTATATACACGTACGCGTGTGTGTTCTGATTCCCCCATCACCGTAGCAACCAAGCACCAAGCACCAAGCACCCAGCAACCCACGACCCATACGCCGAGTATACACGTATGTGTTCTGATTCCCCCAGCACCGTCATGTTTTCTCAGAAGAGCCGATACCTTCATATCGTCTATAAATATTCGATATGTATAGGTGTGCCGATATTAATTTCTTAGGAGGCAAACGATCCCGACTACTCGCAAATTCTGGATGTTCCGCCCCGTGGTCTATTCGGGCTGTTGGGCGGTGACGTGGATACGTACTGCTGTAGCCATTTTTGAGGCTGTCGCAGGTGGTCAAACGGGGGTATTGTTTCGGTCAAACGGGGTGAAAAAAATGGTCAATTGGGGGGAGTAGATAAATTAAGTAGGTACGTGGGGTTATCCCCCCCCAAGATGTGGTCAAAGGGGGGACTTCGTTTGCTCCCTCGTGCGCCGCTGTCCCGTTAGACCCGAGGACGAGCAGGAAAAAAAAAACGTTGTGTGCGTGCTTGGCATGGGCTTCGGGCATCTCGCCAGGGCTTCGGAATGGCGTTTGAGGCCTGTTTGGGCCCGCAAGAGCGCGTTCCGCGGGCGCTTTTTGAACCTACCCCCAAATGTCCGTCAAACCAGGGGGTATACCCCCAAATGAATATTTCACATTAAAATACCCCTGATATAGTACGTACGTACGTACGTAGGTATACGTGAAAAAAGGAAATCATATTATCGAGACAAAATGCTAAAAAACAAACACAGAAAACGAATCTCGTAAAATTATTTCAGTACAAGTGTATACCACAGCAAGCAGTAGTACCTGGTACATAAACTTTTACATGCGTACGAGTTAATGGTACGAACGCAATCGCTTGGCATATACCTGGTGTACATCAGCAGCTGTGCCTGGTACACAGCTGCTGCTCTATTCCAGGTATTTGCCACGCGGTTTAGTCTGGTGTACTGTGGCTGGGGGAGCGACTACCACGAAGCTGAGCCGACTTGCCACCACGAGCAACAAGCTTCTGGTGCTCCTGCTGCTTGGCTGGTGGTGGTGGCGGTGGTGGTGGTTGCGGCGGGTTGTACTGGGCTGTTTGTGGTGGTGATTGTTGCTGGTACTGCTGTCCGTTTTCCGCGTTGCTGGTGGTGGTACCTGGTGCTATACTCTTCCAGCACACCAGGCAAGCCACACCATCACATCACTATCACTATCACGGTACCACCTGCTGCCACCACACCAACACCACCAGGACAGGGCTATGGCACGACGGTCCGTATTCCATATAGCTACTGCAGTGCGGGTGGTGGTGTTTGTGGTGGTTTGTGGTGCTGGTTGCTAATCTGTGTGTGTGATGGTGGTCTTCCTCTTCTCGTCCGATCATCGACAAGCTCGACACAATCACGATCGATCATCATCACCATCACCACCTGCTACCTGCTGCAGCCACCACCACCCCGATCGATCATCACTATCACCACCTGCTGCAGCCGCCATCACCATGAGGCCTGGAAAGCGTAGCTGGTGGTGTGGTGGTGGTGGTGGTGGGGTGGTTTGGTGTTGGCGGTGTTGGTTTGTGATCGTGCAGTGGTGGTGGGGTTGGTTGGTGATCGTGCTTGAGAGCAGAAATCCCGGCAGCTTGAGCGAAAAAACGCAGTGACAATTGCCACTGGTAAGAGTTAGCTAGGGCAGTCACTATCGCCTAGCTCTGCGACCTCGGCACCGCTTTCGACACGAGCAGTACGGGACGGTGCGTAAAAATATCGGGCGTCTATCAGTTCCGAGCGTGTCTGAAGCGGTTCAGTGTACGCGTCGCACGCCAACAAAAAGCAAAGCGAACGGACGCGGGACGCGGGACAAACCTCAAAATTAAGGATTTGGTTAAATAAAGGCACGCTGTGGGCAGTTTCCAGAACTGTTTTTGTCCGTTCGTGTCGATCGTGTACCCCCGCGTGCCTACATCGGCACACACATGACCCCTTTATAGAAGAGCGTCTAATCGATGCTCGTCGGCCTGCGGCCTCCTCACATCGTAAGCTCCTCTTTAAAATATAAACCTGAACAAAAATGAACAACCTACTAGTGTAATAAAAATATAGGGCATTTGTCAAAAAGGGGGACACCCCCCATATATAGTGACAAAAGGGGGGACACTACCAAGCACCGGCGGCGAGGTTCTCGTTAAAGAGGTGATCGTCAACACCAATCCAATGGCCCAGCGCATTAACGGTATACTCATAGTCATATATGAACCATCACTGCTGTGACCGAAAAGCTCAACATCTGACTGCCTGGTACAATAAGACTCTCCTCTCCTCTACGCCATGGTACGTACCTGATATACGCGTATGCGTATACGGCGGTACCGGCACTGCTACATATACGTACGGCAGCAAGCAGTAGCTGAGAAGTACTACTCTCCTTTGGTACGTCAAGGTACGTACATATTTATGTATACTCGTATGTACTATGTTGGTGATTTCTGGGGACTACAGGGCACAGGGCGCCAACCAAAATGTAATGCATTGGTTTGCAGGGCCACACTTGGAAACCACGATTAATTCTGAACCAGATGTGCGTGTCACAGGACCTGCTCTCGTATATGGTACGCAGGCAGTACTCACGGAATCGTTTGTGATATATACGTACATCACGTATGCTGATATGCTGACTACGTTTACCTGGGTATAGGTCGTTGGTCTTTTCGACGTTAAACGTCGTCTGTTGGGCGTGCCACAACAACCAGAACATGGGAGTGGTCACTTACCCGTGTTATTTTTGACACAGGAAGGGGGATATCTCTCCGCAACGTAACGAAAAGGAGGACTGTTTTTAATAGTGTGCATTAATTATTTGTACCTATAAGGTATCTTTAGTGGCAATTAGTAGGCAGGGGGGTTTTCTCAACCGTTTTATCATTTATACCTGTTAAAATGGGGGGGGGGACAGAGACAGAGGTATGAACCAACCAACCATGTTGACAGGAGGTACCTTAAAATCTAGTTTATGCATGAATTTTCAGGGGTTTTTGGGGTGAAATGTTTGTAGCAAGCAAATAGTGGTCAATCAAACGATTTTATTATAATAGCAGTATTATATTTTGCAGTATGTTTGTTGTACTGATGAGATTGCATATATGTATCAACCTCGCCACAACCCTAGCGAGATGCGAGTACTCGATAAGCGAAGACATTGGCATTCTCCCAGATCCATGCATTCCAATCCTAGAAACCGGACCAGCAACACAAGACGTTCGCCATGCCCCCGGATCCTAGACAAGCAACCAGGAAAAAAGAACAAGACAGCAGGAGTAGTATAAAAATTAATAGTCGTCACCCAAGATTTCGTGGGATTCATACCACCAACAACAACGGTGTTAACGACACAACACAGTCGATACGTTGAGTTCAAACACCACGGCTGATACTTGTAGTGAAGTACTATCCATACAAAGGTATGCATCATGTCGCGGCGTTAATATCACCACAAATATAGTTTGCCAATAACGCAACCCGGCCGACATTAAACAAGCAACATAAATACTCGCACATCTTATTCTGCAACCCTTTACGGTGACCTCGAAGTAACAAGTTATTGTAATGCTCCTACACTCGGCCCCTGTTAGGCACATTCGCCAAAGCCTACAATACAACGCATGTTTTAGAGTTAATCCATACAAAATCAAGACATTGATTATATCCCACGTTCTAGGGACCCGATAATTGTACGACATCGGGAGCGTTCTGTTATTCGACTGTGTCTATTAATAGTGGTTCCTGATCCGCAGGACAACCGTTTCCGTCAGTTGTACGTACGAGTACGGCATTGTCGAGTTTCCGGAGCTACCTACGAAAAGCGACTCCAACCAGTATAGCCTTTGCGCTTGAGCCTCGAGTAGAACAACGGCACTTTCTGCGGGTGGATGACCCTCGCTAACCTCCACCCGTCATTAGATACCAATGCGAAACTCTTTTACTCTAGTGTTGGAGGTAGCAAACGACTGGGCCTTTGATATCATGCACTATTTCACCACCCACCCTGCAATGCCTTTGTTCGCCGTCCCAACCGTGCAAAACGCAGTTTGTGCGGCTGCTCGAGCTCGGACTAATTCTGAACTGGACCGGTTTTCCAGGGTTTCGTGAAGCGTTTAACCCTGGTGCGATTCAATGGAGTATTGACCCTGAGCCGTTCATGCATCAGATGGATGGTATTGAAGGAGGTATGTTTACTCCCAACCCACACCTCCCCCGTTGCTAACACGCATGACGTAGGTCGTATCTTCATGTGGTAGTGTATGCCTGGTGCCAGTATCAAACGTTGTAAATAAGAGTCAGGCATGGCGTTTACGTACGTCATGAATTGCCTTTTACTCGGCAGAACCACAGAGTTTTCACGCTATCCGCTTGTTTGTTTTGGAAGGTGCCGCAGCAACTGGCCTTCATACAATGGAGTTCTCCAACTTCGCGATGGTTCTTTCGGATTCTCAACTTGAGCTATTGGCGTTGACGCTCAACATAAACGAAACAAATACGGAAGCTCTGGCTACTTATTTCAGGAAAGAGCTTCCTAAGAACATACGCTCTTTCTTGGCCCATGCCATGCGGGAACCCCTGGGAGAGAACAAGGCGCTCAACATACAACCCTGCACTTGGAACATGCTATTGGCGCGCAGGTGCGACTGTCGTGGTTGCAAACCCTGCTGACGAACTGCTCCGCTATTCGTCCTCGTAGTTGCACAATGGTATGCATCTGATATGGTGCGTAGCCGTGGCTCCGGTACAGTGTTGTCCCACGCATTTCTTGTATGATCGCCTTTAAACTGTAAATATTTATGCCACAATCACAAACAGCAAATATATTTGTCGTCGTTTCACCTCGAACAAGGATGCTTGCTTGAAACGTGTCACTTTGGGTGTGGCTCGCGAATGACCGTAAACCGGTTAAGTGCCATCTCCATTATTTGTATATGAGTAGACGACACTACCCAGTGTCAAATGCACACTACCCCCGCGTCACTGAGTGCTACCTGTGGAATCTATGATCGCTGTGAAAAAACGGTTTAGGCCCGCCTCTGTACGCTGCTCTATTTTGCGTGCAACAGCCCACAGATGATCTCAAGTTTGGTGGAACACAGCCCCTGGGGCATCGCGAGTGGCTCGTCAGAACTCCAACATCAAAATGTGGAGTACATTGCTTGGCACATTCGTACTCCCGACGGAGAAACATCCAGGTCGTACAAGCCAGATATTCACAAATAAGTGGTGCAAGAGCCACCGTCAGAGGTGTGCCCGACGTATCTCGTGGCCATGGAAGATGCGCTGCGGCTTACCAAGACCTGCCATGCGTCACTTTCCCTTCAAACAGACAATGAGCTGGCTTTCATTTCCTCCAACAGGTAACCACCGTGTATGCTGGACATATACGCTGTTTCAATGTCGGTGACGCTGCTCAGTCGATTGGTTTGACACGTTTGGTGGTGTTGTTGCCGAATACAGGTGGACCAATATATCGTCTACAGTAGAACTTGTCCAATCACGCTTCGGGTGAGGCACTTCGTAACTTCAACCTGGTTCATGCTGGTTCCGTCCGTACGACGAACTTGAGTTGACGAGTCGCATCCATCAGTTGCTGGTGATACCGAGGTATAGTAGCCAGTATCTACCGCGTCGTTGGACGATAGCAATGCCGTAAAAAACGTGTAGGCGTACTAAGAAGTCTATACCATGTAGCCATTGCTCAGTGGAATGGAGTACTGAGGACGTTTAAAGCATGCACACATCACCGGAAACAAAATTGTAGAAATCACTGCGCAGTCCCTCATACTACCTTCGATGTTCGTGGTTGGTATCTTATCTTTGCTGAATCCTGGATCGCAGCTTCACCCCCGTAGCCCCCCCTCTAGTGCATAAGAGACACGGGTTTGGATTTCCTTCCCCCTCAAAAGTATCACTTACGCGCAGCCACCACATCAAAACGACATATCGTATTTACAACCGTGGGTCCTCACACGTGATACATTTGTTTTCTCGATACTCCTTCCGACCTTTGGACTTAATGTGCCCGCATCTGGTTGGCGTTCACCCTGTCCAGCAAACTAATGGCGAAGAGCTGCACGGTGGAAGCTGCCAAGCACGACGTCACCATGGGTTACGTGGACCTGGGTCTGAACTCTAGTGACGCCCATACGCAGCACAGCCAAAACCCACTTCAAACGGCTATAGACGCGTTCCTCGACTTCTTCTTTTTGCTGGACTCCACTGTGATCGTCCGAACAGGGTCTTCTTTTTCTGGTACCGTCGCCGGGATCAAGGGCTTGAACTGCCAAAGGAAGGTCTACGACTCCTTGCCAGATCGGGCATTGTTCGTATGCCTACCTTCAGACTGCTCAACATAACTATTTGGTGTTTGACGCGCAAGAAATGCAGCTAGGAGGTTTTTCATAGTAGGACAATCCACACGTTGAACATCGATTTCGGTGGTGGCGATTGCAGCTCAAGCACTGAATAATTCGAAACTATGGACTAACCCGTTGTGTAGGGCGCTTACCGTCTTAGGTGTATAGTCCACAAGACTCATTCGCGTATGTTATGTGAAGTTTAAGAGGTTATGGCTGTGTCGCCCACTGTAAGGGTCTGGGGTATCATTGGGCAACTTCTGCACTCTATGTACGTGTAGGCAGGTATAGGTTCAGTTACATTGGGTGGGAGCACGCAGAGTAATCGAAATTCTGTAAGACCCCGGTTGGAATTGTTGCTCGATGCAGCCCTACGCTACACGTAGAATGTGTTTGCCGGGAAATACCTTCATGCCCCTTAAAATACCCATCTCCTACGAGTAGTATCTGTGTGAAAATAGCTTCTCGAATGCTCCCCTTAAAGTGCTCGATTGGCTCACCCGACTCGTGGAGTAAGAGGATACCGTGGCGCTTTATCGACTTGTTCGGCGTTTGTTAGAACATTCGGTAAGCAAGTAGATATTTGGGCTGTGCTTCTGTTTACTCGATGGCGAACGGAGATAACTTGGATACATCCGATACTGACCCCCCCCCCGGGTGGTCTCGAAATTTATTATTTTCGTGTTTATTTGTGTCGTTAAGAGGTGCACACACCCCATTGTTTCCTGTATGAACATCGGGTTATTGCTGCTTGAGTGTGTGTTACAGGGTCGAGCAGTCCATACCTTAGGTGAACTCTTTGTCCAGCGTAGTCGGCATGTTCTATGGCCGAGCCAGGCATCTCACCATGAGTTTAAAACGATTCGAGATACTTTCGACAGTAGCTTATACCGGGTAGGACAAAAACATGAACTGATAGGCAAGGTTGACGTGAAGGACACGATTTATAGACGCAATCAACGTTTTGTGGTAAACAGGTGCGGAAGAGACATCTCTGCATAGGATATAACTGCATATTGTGACCGGCTCCAGCTTGACCCTCTACTACCATGCGCCGACGCATGCTCCTTGGAAAGTTCAGTGCCTAGAGAAGAGCGGTCACTGACGTCGTTCGCTCGGCGGTGAACTCACGCAATGAATTCCTCCCTCCCCACACTTTTACGAGGGAGCACCTATCCAGCCAAGGCCGTCGATCCCATGGCGCTTGGAAGCCTTGTGGTTCACCTTCGGGCGAGTTCACAGCTCTCTTACTGCTTACCAGGTATGTATGCACCAGGTAGTAGTCACCAGTCTAAAAAATACTTACTTTAAGCGACCGACAAAAGGCGCCTTCACCAGCAGTCTAAAACCAGCACAAGCTGCGTACACCTAGGGATTATCTATGTCGGAAAACCCAGATCTGTCTGTCTGTCTGACTGACCCCAGGTTCAAATAGGCTTCAGCCCACGGCACTGTTTTTCCCCAAACCTGACGCGCATACCGCGCGTATACCGCGCCCAGCGAGAATCGATCGCCGACACACGTACAAGCAATCTGAGCCAAATTTCGGCTTCAACGGAGCCCTGCGTCTTGAGTTACGCGCAACACCCGCACCCGGGCAAGCAACAATTGCTCACGCGAGAGCCGGTATGAGCAGCAAAATCGTTCGCAAACTTCCTACAGCGCATCGCTTGTAACATAAGTGGGATCACATCCTCGAGCCACAGGTCGTCCAGCGGGAGTGGTTAACGGCGTTGTTGAGGCCGTTGGCCGCCAGTTGCAAAGGATCTCACAAGGTCGCTTCAGGCTGCATGCTCTTGACTCGACTTGACCCGAATGGGCGTTGATGTATAAGATGTGGCGTTTTTCCTCAGGGTGGTTTCAAACGCTACATACAGTAAATCGAAGTACTTAACAAGAACAACAGTAGCTCCTACGTACATCACGAGTCACTCGTAATGTCGACCCGGGTTCGCAAATTGCCCACAGGCCGTGGATGGAAGCAGATGAAGTCTCCAAGGGTAGGTACATTTGTCCCCCAACGAGGTTCTCAGCGAGGGTACCCCCCAATGGCTGTCGACAAGCTGCCTTTTCTGTCTTTTCGATCCGCAGACCCACGAGCAGGCAGCTGCTCAAAAGTGTTGCCGGATATTATGTGCCGTTGTTTGCCAGGGTGGCTTGCAACCCTCCAGTAACTTACGTAGAATTTTCCTTGGGTTCGTCCAAACGTCACTACTACACTGGTGGCCATTTAAGTACCTTGCGGTGGGGGTCTACACAATTGGGTTTGTAACGCATGCAAATGAGTATCATTCGCGTTGCTAGTCTCCAGGCCCGTTTTATTTTAGGGCATTTGACAAATAGGGGGAAACACCCCCCATATATCGTAACAAAAGGGGGGACACTACCAAGCACCGGCGGCGAGGTTATCGTTAAAGAGGCGGTCGTCACCACCAATCCAACGGCCCAGCGCATTAACGGTATACTCATATTCCACAAGTGTAACTTGTGGTCTCTGAACCGATTCAATATATTTGTCTGTCTGTCTGTCTGTCCGATGAGTCTCAGTCTGGGGTACCCCACTGCCAAATTTCTTTCAAAACTGCTACACCCGTGCTGCAGGCAACAGGTCGGTAGCCCTCGAGGAGGCGATCGTCATGGTCCAAACCATACCTAATGGGGTGCCCTGTGTGTGAAGTAGTCAGGGTTGGCTGCCAGCATCCGCGAGCCGAGCAGCAGCAGTCGCGGAGAGGCGGGTCTAGCAGCAGCCCGAGGCCGGTGTCTAATTTCAAGTGGAATCAGATTAATGAGATTCATGTTTGGGCAGGGTCACGCAATTTTCCGTGCTGGGAGTGATCAGGTGGCAAAGGCTTTTCCCTCAGTCCCAGTCTCGCTTTCTCGCTCCCTCTTTCCCACCCTCCCTCGCTCGCTCTGTCCCTCTCCCGCCTTCCGTCCCTCCCTCTCTCCATCCCTCCCTCCGCCCCTTCCCTTTCACGCTTCCCTCCTCTCTGCCCCTCAGCTCCCTCCTCTCTCCCCATCAGCACCGTCTTCGAAACAAAGATGTCACGACACAGCACCTTGAACCATTTGACAGACAGCCCCTGGACTGACACAATTATACTAGGTTTTAGTGTTAAACACTCGGCCCTATACCCTTGACAGCATAAGTTTGCCTTGCTTGACGTGACATAATTTTGGAACCCAAATTTTACACCTTCCAATCACGGCAGACCACGGTGAAAACCGGATTTCCCAAAAATATGCACTTGGACAGGCTGAGACATGATACGGGTACAAAGCACTCGTAATAATATGATCTACAAGGTTCCCCTCCGGGACGTGCCTAGGGGAGTGGCGCAAGGACAAATCGAAAATCTACTATTAATACAACAACATGCGATATTGTATCATACGCATATCATATTGTATACTGGTATTACTCCTGTAATAGTACATAAATACGACGTCATGAAATATCTGCGTATTACTGTCTGTACATAAATGTAGACCTGCACCTGCATTTTCGGGGATGTAACATACTCGGAAATATGATGGAACCAATATTATTGACTCGATCGTTCTTGGAGATTATTTATTTTGATGCCGCCAATTATTTTATCATGTTTGTCAATATTTTACTGTTGTGGCGATCGGACCATAATCTGAAAAATCGAACAGCATAGGAAACGGCCTGAGGATCGAACTCAGGCCTTCACATCCAAAATCGGACATGGTCACTATTTAACTAAATTATCAAAAACGATTTGCCCCAATACCGGTACAGTATTATTCGTCGCGGCTCGCGCCAGGCGCACGACAGGTTGCACGTACATCATGCAAGCACAGCTGCAGGCAGCAGCGCAGAAAAGAGAGAGAGGTGTGGTGGTGAATGCTGATGACGGATGCAAGCCTCCGATGAAGCAACCACTAACAGCCACAGCAGTACACGGCGAACCTGCCGCAGGAACGTCTGCTGCTGCCTGTGCTTCTAGGCGGGGCTGTGACCTCGTTCCTCGTTTGTGTTCGTTGCATGTTTTCTGATGGTCTCGTAGATTTCTGGAGTGAGCTTCAGGGAAGAAACACATATGATATGATATGATATGATATGCTCTGTCTTCGGAAGCCCATCTCTCGATATTTCGATATTTCATGCAGGTATTCAATACTAAAATTAATTAAGAGTTAATTATTTATTTCCTGAGTTCGGGGAGACGCGCCCCTTGTAGGTGCCGTCGGCCTTGCGCTTGAACACCCACTTGGAGTTGATGCGCCTCCGACCGAAAGGAACTGCGCTACGCGGGACGAAATTGAAAACTTTGCGTTCTTTGAGGCTCGCCATTTCGCGTTCAGCGGCTGCGTTCCACATGGCAGCGTCCGGCATAGATCTCGCTTCCTGGATCGTCCTTGGAACACC